>JANJXV010000795.1:280000-312500 GCA_024803745.1 Megascapheus bottae | reverse complement strand
CCTAATCCTAACCCTTACCCTAACCCTACCCTAAGCCTAACGGCTAACCCTAACCCTAAACCTAACTCTAACCCTAACCCTAACCCTAACCCTAACCCTTACCCTAACCCTAAACCTAACCCTAACCCTAACCTTAACACTAACCCTAACCCTAACCCTAACCCTAACCTTAACCCTAACCCTAACCCTTACCCTTATCCTAAACTTAACCCTAACACTAACACTTAGCCTTACCCTAAACCCTACCCTAAGCCTAACCCTAACCCTTACCCTAACCCTAACCTTAACCTTAACCCTAATCTTAACCCTAACCCTAACCCTAACCCTTAGCCTAACCCTAACCCTAACTCTAACCCTTACCCTCACCCTAACCCTAAACCTAACCCAAACCCTTAAACTAACCCTAACCCTAACACTTACCCTAACCCTAACCCTAAGCCTAAACCCTTACCCTACCCCTAAACCTAACTCTAACCCTAACCCTAACCCTAACCCTTACACTAAACATAAACCTAACCCTAACCCTAACCTTAACACTAACCCTAATCCTAACCCTAACCCTAACCTTAACCCTAACCCTAACCCTAACCCTTGCCCTTACCCTAAACCTAACCCTAAACCTAACACGAACCCTAACCCTAACGCTAACCCTAACCCTAACCCTTACCCTTTCCCTAACCCTAACCCTCAACCCTACCCTCACCCTAACCCTAACCCTTACACTAACCCTAACCCTAACCCTAACCCTAATCTTAACCCTAACCCTAACCCTACCCCTAACCCTAACCCTAATCTTGACCCTAACTTTAACCCTAACTCTTACCCTTACCCTAACCCTAACCCTAACCCTAAGCCTAATCCTAACCCTGAACCTAACCCTAATCCTAACCGTAACCCTAACCCTAAGCATAACCCTAACCCTAACCCTAACCCTAATCCTTAAACGTACGCTAACCCTAACCCTAACCTTAACTCCAACCCTAAACCTAACCGTAAACCTAACACTAACCCTTACCCTTACCTTATCCCTAAACCTAACCCTAACGCTAACACTAACCATTACACTAACCCTAACCTTAATCCTACCCTAACCCTTACCCTAACCCTAACCCTAACCCTAACCTTAACCCTAACCCTAACCCTAACCCTTGCCCTTACCCTAAACCTAACCCTAAACCTAACACGAAACCTAACCCTAACCCTAACCCTAACACTAACCCTTACCCTTACCCTATCCCTAAACATAACCCTAACCCTAACACTAACCATTACACTAACCCTAACCCTAATCCTAACCCTAACCCTTACCCTTACCCTAAACCTAACCCAAACCCTAAACCTAACCCTAACACTAACCCTAACCCTAACCGTTACCCTTACCCTAAACCTAACAAAAACCCTTAAACTAACCCTAATCCTAACCCTTACCCTAACCCTACCCTAAGCCTAACGGCTAACCCTAACCCTAAACCTAACTCTAACCCTAACCCTAACCCTAACCCTAACCCTTACCCTAACCCTAAACCTAACCCTAACCCTAACCTTAACACTAACCCTAACCCTAACCCTAACCCTAACCTTAACCCTAACCCTAACCCTTACCCTTATCCTAAACTTAACCCTAACACTAACACTTAGCCTTACCCTAAACCCTACCCTAAGCCTAACCCTAACCCTTACCCTAACCCTAACCTTAACCTTAACCCTAATCTTAACCCTAACCCTAACCCTAACCCTTAGCCTAACCCTAACCCTAACTCTAACCCTTACCCTCACCCTAACCCTAAACCTAACCCAAACCCTTAAACTAACCCTAACCCTAACACTTACCCTAACCCTAACCCTAAGCCTAAACCCTTACCCTACCCCTAAACCTAACTCTAACCCTAACCCTAACCCTAACCCTTACACTAAACATAAACCTAACCCTAACCCTAACCTTAACACTAACCCTAATCCTAACCCTAACCCTAACCTTAACCCTAACCCTAACCCTAACCCTTGCCCTTACCCTAAACCTAACCCTAAACCTAACACGAACCCTAACCCTAACGCTAACCCTAACCCTAACCCTTACCCTTTCCCTAACCCTAACCCTCAACCCTACCCTCACCCTAACCCTAACCCTTACACTAACCCTAACCCTAACCCTAACCCTAATCTTAACCCTAACCCTAACCCTACCCCTAACCCTAACCCTAATCTTGACCCTAACTTTAACCCTAACTCTTACCCTTACCCTAACCCTAACCCTAACCCTAAGCCTAATCCTAACCCTGAACCTAACCCTAATCCTAACCGTAACCCTAACCCTAAGCATAACCCTAACCCTAACCCTAACCCTAATCCTTAAACGTACGCTAACCCTAACCCTAACCTTAACTCCAACCCTAAACCTAACCGTAAACCTAACACTAACCCTTACCCTTACCTTATCCCTAAACCTAACCCTAACGCTAACACTAACCATTACACTAACCCTAACCTTAATCCTACCCTAACCCTTACCCTAACCCTAACCCTAACCCTAACCTTAACCCTAACCCTAACCCTAACCCTTGCCCTTACCCTAAACCTAACCCTAAACCTAACACGAAACCTAACCCTAACCCTAACCCTAACACTAACCCTTACCCTTACCCTATCCCTAAACATAACCCTAACCCTAACACTAACCATTACACTAACCCTAACCCTAATCCTAACCCTAACCCTTACCCTTACCCTAAACCTAACCCAAACCCTAAACCTAACCCTAACACTAACCCTAACCCTAACCGTTACCCTTACCCTAAACCTAACAAAAACCCTTAAACTAACCCTAATCCTAACCCTTACCCTAACCCTACCCTAAGCCTAACGGCTAACCCTAACCCTAAACCTAACTCTAACCCTAACCCTAACCCTAACCCTAACCCTTACCCTAACCCTAAACCTAACCCTAACCCTAACCTTAACACTAACCCTAACCCTAACTCTAACCCTAACCTTAACCCTAACCCTAACCCTTACCCTTATCCTAAACTTAACCCTAACACTAACACTTAGCCTTACCCTAAACCCTACCCTAAGCCTAACCCTAACCCTTACCCTAACCCTAACCTTAACCTTAACCCTAATCTTAACCCTAACCCTAACCCTAACCCTTAGCCTAACCCTAACCCTAACTCTAACCCTTACCCTCACCCTAACCCTAAACCTAACCCAAACCCTTAAACTAACCCTAACCCTAACACTTACCCTAACCCTAACCCTAAGCCTAAACCCTAACCCTACCCCTAAACCTAACTCTAACCCTAACCCTAACCCTAACCCTAACCCTTACACTAAACATAAACCTAACCCTAACCCTAACCTTAACACTAACCCTAATCCTAACCCTAACCCTAACCTTAACCCTAACCCTAACCCTAACCCTTGCCCTTACCCTAAACCTAACCCTAAACCTAACACGAACCCTAACCCTAACGCTAACCCTAACCCTAACCCTTACCCTTTCCCTAACCCTAACCCTCAACCCTACCCTCACCCTAACCCTAACCCTTACACTAACCCTAACCCTAACCCTAACCCTAATCTTAACCCTAACCCTAACCCTACCCCTAACCCTAACCCTAATCTTGACCCTAACTTTAACCCTAACTCTTACCCTTACCCTAACCCTAACCCTAACCCTAAGCCTAATCCTAACCCTGAACCTAACCCTAATCCTAACCGTAACCCTAACCCTAAGCATAACCCTAACCCTAACCCTAACCCTAATCCTTAAACGTACGCTAACCCTAACCCTAACCTTAACTCCAACCCTAAACCTAACCGTAAACCTAACACTAACCCTTACCCTTACCTTATCCCTAAACCTAACCCTAACGCTAACACTAACCATTACACTAACCCTAACCTTAATCCTACCCTAACCCTTACCCTAACCCTAACCCTAACCCTAACCTTAACCCTAACCCTAACCCTAACCCTTGCCCTTACCCTAAACCTAACCCTAAACCTAACACGAAACCTAACCCTAACCCTAACCCTAACCCTAACCCTTACCCTTTCCCTAACCCTAACCCTAAACCTAACCCTCACCCTAACCCAACCCTAACTCTAACCTCTAACCCTAATCCTAAACCAAACCCTAATCCTTACCCTTATCCTAAACTTAACCCTAACACTAACACTTACCCTTACCCTAAACCCTATCCTAACCCTAACCCTAACACTTACCCTAACCCTAACCCTAAACCTAACCTCAAACTTAACCCTCACCCTAACCCTAGCCCTAACCCTTACCCTTACTCTAACACTAAGCCTAACCCTAACCCTAACCTTAACCCTTACCCTAACCCTAATCCTAAACCTAACCCTAAACCTAACCCTAACCTCAACCTTAATCCTAACCCTAACCCTAACCCTAATCCTTAAACGTACGCTAACCCTAAAACTAACCTTAACCCCAACCCTAAACCTAACCCTAACCCTAACCCTAACCCTTACCCTTACTTTATCCCTAAACCTAACCCTAACCCTAACACTAACCATTACCCTAACCCTAACCCTAATCCTAACCCTAACCCTTACCCTTACCCTAAACCTAACCCAAACCCTAAACCTAACCCTAACACTTACCTAACCCTAACCGTTACCCTTACCCTAAACCTAACCCAAACCCTTAAACTATCCCTAAACCTAACCCTTACCCTAACCCTAACCCTAAGCCTAACCGCTAACCCTAACCCTAAACCTAACTCTAACCCTAACCCTAACCCTAACCCTTACCCTAACCCTAACCCTAACCCTAACCTTAACACTAACCCTAACACTAACCCTAACCCTAACCTTAACCCTAACCCTAACCCTAACCCTTGACCTTACCCTAAACTTAACCCTAAACCTAATACGAACCCTAACCCTAACGCTAACCCTAACCCTAACCCTTACCCTTTCCCTAACCCTAACCCTAAACCTAACCCTCACCCTAACCCTAAACCTAAGTTTAACCTCTAAACCTAATCCTAACCCAAACTCTAATCCTTACCCTTATCCTAAACTTAACCGTAACACTAACACTTACCCTTACCCTAAACCCTACCCTAACCCTAACCCTAACCCTTACTATAACCCTAACCCTAACCCTAACCCTAATCTTAACCCTAACCCCAACTCTAACCCTTACCCTAACCCTAACCCTAACCCTAACCCTTACCATAACCATAACCCTAAACCTAACCCAAAACCTTAAACTAACCCTAACCCTAACCCTTACCCTAACCCTAACCCTAAGCCTAACCCCTAAACCTAACCCTAAACCTAACTCTAAACCTAACCCTAACCCTAACCCTTACCCTAAACCTAAACCTAACCCTAAACCTAACCCTAAACCTAACTCTAAACCTAACCCTAACCCTAACCCTTACCCTAAACCTAAACCTAACCCTAACCCTAACGTTAACACTAACCCTAATCCTAACCCTAACAATAACCTTAACCCTAACCCTAACCCTAACCCTTGCCCTTACCCTAAACCTAACCCTAAACCTTACACGAACCCTAACCCTAACGCTAACCCTAACCCTAACCCTTACCCTTTCCCTAACCCTAACCCTAAACCTAAACCTCACCCTAACCCTAACCCTAACTCTAACTTCTAACCCTAACCCTAACACAAACCCTAATCCCTACCATTATCCTAAACTTAACCCTAACACTAACACTTACCCTTACCCTAAACCCTACCCTAACCCTAACCCTAACCCTTACCCTAACCCTAACCCTAACTCTAACGTAACCTTAACCCTAACCCTAACCCTAACCCTAACCTTAATCTTGACCCTAACTTTAACCCTAACTCTTACCCTTACCCTAACCCTAACCCTAACCCTAAGCCTAATCCTAACCCTGAACCTGAACCTAACCCTAATCCTAACCCTAACCCTAACCCTAAGCATAACCCTAACTCTAACCCTAACCCTAATCCTTAAACGTACGCTAACCCTAAACCTAACCTTAACCCCAACCCTAAACCTAACCGTAACCCTAACACTAACCCTTACCCTTACCCTATCCCTAAACCTAACCCCAACGCTAACCCTAACCCTAACCCTAACCCTAACCCTAACCTAACCCATAACATTAATCTTAACCCCTACCCTAACCCTAACCCTAACCCTAACCCTAACCCCAACACTTACCCTTACTCTAACCCTAACCCTAACACTAACCTTAACCCTAACCCTTACCCTAACCCTAACCATAACCCTTCCTTTAACTCTAACCCTAACGTCAACCCTAACCCTACCCCTAACCCTAACCCTTACCCTTACCCTAACCCTAACCCTATCCCTAACCCTAACACTTACCCTAACACTAACCCTTATCCTAACCCTAACCATAACCCTAACCCAAACAAGTAACCTAACCCATAACATTAACCTTAACCCCTAACCCTAACTCTTACCCTAGCCCTAAACCTAACCCTAACTCTTACCCTAACCCTAAACCTAAACCTAACCCTAACCTTAACACTAACCCTAACCCTAACCCTAACCCTAACCTTAACCCTAACCCTAAACCTAACCCTTGCCCTTACCCTAAACCTAACCCTAAACCTAACACGAACTCTAACCCTAACGCTAACCCTAACCCTAACCCTTACCCTTTCCCAAACCCTAACCCTAAACCTAACCCTCACCCTAACCCTAACCCTATCTCTAACCTCTAACCCTAATCCTAAACCAAACATTAATCCTTACCCTTATCCTAAACTTAACCCTAACACTAACACTTACCCTTACCCTAAACCCTACCCTACCCCTAACCCTAACCCTTACCCTAACCCTAACCCTAACCTTAACCCTAACCTTAACCTAACCCTAACCCTAACCCTAATCTTGACCCTAAATCTTAACCTTACCCTAACCCTAACCTTAACCCTAAGCCTAACCCTAACCCTGAACCTAACCCTAATCCTAACCCTAACACTAACCCTAAGCATAACCCTAACCCTAACCCTTACCCTTACCCTAAACCTAACCCTAACCCTAAACCTAACCCTAACACTTACCTTAACCCTAACCCTTACCCTTAACTAACCATAACCCTAAACCTTAAACTAACCCTAACCCTAACCCTTAACCTAACCCTAACCCTAAGCCTAACCTCTAACCCTAACCCTAAACCTAACTCTAACCCTAACCCTAACCCTAACCCTAACCCTTACCCTAACCCTAAACCTAACCCTAAACCTAACCTTAACACTAACCCTAACCCTAACCCTAACCCTAACCTTAACCCTAACCCTAACCCTAACCCTTGCCCTTACCCTAAACCTAACCCTAAACCTAACACGACCAGTAACCCTAACGCTAACCCTAACCCTAACCCTTACCCTTTCCCTAACCCTAACCCTAAACCTAACCCTCACCCTAACCCTAACCCTAACTCTAACCTCTAACCCTAATCCTAAACCAAACACTAATCCTTACCCTTATCCTAAACTTAACCCTAAAACTAACACTTACCCTTACCCTAACCCTACCCTAACCCTAACCCTAACCCTTACCCTAACCCTAACCCTAACCCTTACCCTATCCCTAACCCTAACCCTAAACTCAAACTTAACCCTAACCCTAAGCCTAACCCTAACCTAACCCACAACATTAATCTTAACCCCTAACCCTAACCCTTACCCTAACCCTAACCCTAACCCTAACCCCAACCCTTACCCTTACTCTAACACATAACCTGAGCGTAACCCTAACCCTAACCGCAACCCTAACCCCAAACCTAAACCTAATCCTTACCCTATCCCTAAGCCTAATCATAAACCTAACCCTAAACCTAACCCTAATCCTTAACCGTACCCTAACCCTAAACCTAACCCTAACCCTTACCATAACCATAACCCTAATCCTAACCCTAAAGCTAACCCTAAACCTAACCTTAACCCTAACCCTAACCCTAACTCTTACCCTTACCCTAAACCTAACCCTAACACTAACCCTGAACCTAACTTTAACCCTAACCCGTACCCTTACCCTAATACTAACCGTAACGGTAACCCTAATCCTAACACTTACCCTAAACCTAACCCTAACCCTAACCGTAACCCTAACACATAACCTGAGCCTAACCCTAACAATAACCGTAACCCTAACCCCAAATCTAAACCTAATCCTAACCCTAACCCTAACCCTAAGCATAAACCTAACCCTAACCCTAACCCTAATCCTTAAACGTACCCTAACCCTAAACCTAACCTTAACCCCAACCCTAAACCAAACCCTAACCCTAACCCTAACCCTTACCCTTACCCTATCCCTAAACCTAACCCTAACACTAACCATTACACTAACCCTAACCCTAACCCTAACCCTAAACCTAAACCAAACTCTTACCCTAACCCTAACCCTTACCCTTACCCTAACCCTAACCCTAAACCTTAAACTAACCCTAACCCTAACCCTAACCCTTACCCTAACCCTAAGCCTAACCTCCAACCCTAACCCTAACCCTAAGCCTAACCCCTTACCCTAAAACTAAACGTAACTCTAACCCTAACCCTAAACCTAACTCTATCCCTAACCCTTACCCTAACTCTAACTCTAACCTTACCCTAACCCTAACCCTAACCCTAACCTTAACCCTAAACCTAACCCTAATCCTAACCGTAACCTTAACCCTAACCCTAAACCTAACCCTTGTCCTTATCCTAACCCTAACCCTAAACCTAACACTAACGCTAACCCTAACCCTAACCCTTACCCTTATCCTAACCCTAACCCTAAACCTAACACTAACCCTAACCCTAACCCTAACCCTAACCTCTAACCCTAACCCTAAACCTAACCCTAATCCTTACACTTATCCTAAACCTAATCCTAACACTAACACTTACCCTTACCCTAAACCCTACCCTAACCCTAACCCTAACCCTAACACTTACCCTAACCCTAACCCTAAACCAAACCCTTTCCCTTACCCTAACTCTCACCCTCAACCTAACCCTAAACCTAACCCTAACCCTAACCTTACCCCTAACACTTACCCTAAACCTAACACTAACCCTAACCCTAACGCTTATCCTTTCCCTAACCCTAACCCTAACCCTAACACTTACCCGAACCCTAACCCTAACCATTACCCTAACCGTAACCCTTCCTTTAACTCTAACCCTAACCTCAACCCTAACCCTACCCCTAACCCTAACCCTTACCCTTACCCTATCCCTAACCCCAACCCTAACCCTAACCCTAACACTTACCCTAACCCTAACCCTTATCCTAACCCTAACCATAACCCTTACCCTAACCCTAACGCTAAGCCTTGCCCTTACCCTAACCCTAACCCTAACTTTAACCCTAACCCTAATCCTTACCCTAACCCTAGCCCTAAACCTAACCCTTACCCTAACCCTAACACTAATCCTAACCTCAAACTTAACCCTAACCCTAACCCTACCCCTCACCCTTACTCTAACACTAAGACTAACCCTTACCCTAACCCTAACCCTAACCCTAACCCTAACCCTTACCGTAACCCTAACCTCAACCTTAACCCTAACCCTAACTCTAACCTTACCCCTTACCCTCACCCTTACCCTAACACTAAGCATAACCCTAACCCTAAACCTAACCCTAACCCTTACCCTAACCGTAACAATAATCCTAACCCTAAAGCTAACCCTAACCCTAACCTTAACCCTAACCCTAACCCTAACTCTTACCCTTACCCTAACACTAACCCTAAAACTAACCCTGACCTAACTTTAACCCTAACCCGTACCCTTACCCTAATACTAACCGTAACAGTAACCCTAATCCTATCACTTACCCTAACCCTAACCCTAACCGTAACCCTAACCCTAACACATAACCTGAGCCTAACCCTAACCCTAACTGTAACCCTAACCCCAAACCTAAACCTAATCCTAACCCTAACCCTAACCCTAAGCATAAACCTAACCCTAACCCTAACCCTAACCCTAATCCTTAAACGTACCCTAACCCTAAACCTAACCTTAACCCCAACCCTAAACCTAACGCTAACCCTACCCCTAACCCATACCCTTACCCTATCCCTAAACCTAACCCTAACCCTAACACTAACCATTACACTAACCCTAACCATAATCATAACCCTAACCCTTACCCTTACCCTAACCCTAACCCTAACCCTAAACCTAAACCAAACTCTTACCCTAACCCTAACCCTTACCCTTACCCTAACCCTAACCCTAAACCTTAAACTAACCCTAACCCTAACCCTAACCCTTACCCTAACCCTAAGCCTAACCCCTAACCCTAAACCTAAACCTAACTCTAACCCTAAACCTAACCCTAACCCTAACCCTTACCCTAACCCTAACCCTTACCCTAACCCTATCCTTAAACCTAACCCTAACCCTAACCCAAACCTTAACCCTGACCCTAACCCTAACCCTTGCCCTTACCCTAACCCTAACCGTAAACCTAACACGAACCCTAACCCTAACCCTAACCCTAACCCTCACCCTAACCCTAACCCTAACTCTAACCTCTAAGTCTACCCCTAAACCAAACCCTAATCATTACCCTTATCCTAAACTTAACCCTAACACTAACACTTACATTTACCCTAAACCCTACCCTAACTGTAACCCTAACCCTAACACTTACCCTAACCCTAACCCTAACCCTAACCCTTACCCTAATCCTAACCCTAACCCGAACCTCAAACCTAACCCTAACCCTACCCTAACCTCAACTTTAACCCTAACCCTAACCCTAACCCTACCCCTTACCCTTACCCTTACCCTAACAATAAGCCTAACCCTAACCCTAACCCTTATTCTACCATAACCCTAAACCTAACCCTAACCCTAACCCTTACCCTAACCCTAACCCTAACCCTAAACCTTACCCTAACCTTAACCCTAATCTTAACCCTAACCCTTACCCTTACCCTAACCCTAACCATTACCCTAACCCTAACCATAATCCTAACCCTAACCCTTACCCTAAACCTACCCAAACTCTTACCCTAACCCTAACCCTTACCCTTACCCTAACCCTAACCCTAACCCTTAAACTAAACCTAACCCTAAACCTAACCATATCCTAACCCTAACCCTAAGCCTAACCCCTAACCCTAAAACTAAACATAACTCTAACCCTAACCCTAACCCTAACTCTAACCCTAACCCTTACCCTAACTCTAACTCTAACCTTAACCCTAACCCTAAACCTAATCCTTGTCCTTATCCTAACCCTAACCGTAAACCTAACACTAACGCTAAACCTAACCCTAACCCTTACCCTTATCCTAACCCTAACCCTAAACCTAACACTCACCCTAACCCTAACCCTAACCCTAACCTCTAACCCTAACCCTAAACCTAACCCTAATCCTTACCCTTATCCCAAACCTAAACCTAACACTAACACATACCCTTACCCTAAACCCTACCCTAACCCTAACCCTAACCCTAACCCTTACCCTAACCCTAACCCTAAACCAAACCCTTACCCTTACCCTAACTCTCACCCTCACCCTAACCCTAAACCTAACCCTAAGCCTAACCTTACCCCTAACACTTACCCTAAACCTAACACTAACCCTAACCCTAACGCTTATCCTTACCCTAACCCTAACCCTAACCCTAACACTTTCCCGAACCCTAACCCTAACCATAACCCTTACGTTAACCCTATCCCTAACCCTTACCCTAACCCTAACATTAACCCTAACCCTAACCCCTAACCCAAACCCTTAACCTAACTCTAACCCTAACCCTAAGCCTAACCCTTACCCTTAACCAACCCTAACACTAACTCTAACCCTAGCCCTAACCCTGACCCTTAACCTAACCCTAACCCTAAACCTAACCCTTACCCTTAACCAACCCTAAATCTAACTCTAAACCTAAACCTATCCCTAACCCTAACCCTAACCCTAACCCCTAACCCTAACCCTTAACCTAATGCTAAACCTAACCCTAACTCTAAAACTTACCCTTAACCTAACCCTAACCCTTATCCTAACACTAACCCTAACCCTAACCCTAACCCTAACACATAACATGAGCCTAACCCTAACCCTTACCCTTAACCTAATCCTAACCCTAACCTTGACCCCAACCATAAACCTAATCCTAACTCTAACCCTAACCCTTACCCTAACCCTAACCCTAAACCTAACCCTATCACCTACCCCTACCCTAAATCTAACCCTAACACTTATACTAACCCTAAACCTAATCCTAACCCTAACCCTAACCCTTAACCTTACCCTAACACTAACCCTAACCCCTAACCCTAACCCTTACCCTAACCCTAACCCAAACCCTAACCCTTACCCTAACCCTAAACCTAACCCTTAGTCTAACCCTAACCCTAACCTCAATCTTAACCCTAAATCTAACCCTAACCCTTACCCTTCCCCTAACCCTAACACTAACCCTAACCTTAATCCCAAACCTAAACCTAATCCTAACCCTAACCTTAACCCTTACCCTAACACTAACCCTAACCCTAACCCTAACCCTAACACTTACACTTACCCTAACCCTAACCCTTATCCTAACCCTAACACTAACCCTAACCCTAACCCTAACCCTTAACCTAACCCTAACACTAATCCTAACACGTAACCCTAACCCTTTCCCTAGCCCTAACCTTAACCCTAATCCTTACCCTTACTCTAACCCTAACACTAAGTCTATCCCTAACCCTAACACTAGCCCTAAGCCTTACACTTACCCTAACACTAACATTAACCCTAACCCTAACCTTAAATCTAAACCTTATCCTTACCCTAACCCTAACCCTAAACCTAAACTTTACCCTTACCATAACCCTAAACCTAATCCTAACTCTTACCCTTACCATAACCCCAACCCTAACCCTAACCCTAACCCTAAACTTAGCCCTAACCCTTACCTTGCCCTAAACCTAACCCTAACCCTAACACTTACCCTAACACTAACCCTAACCCTAAGCCTTACCCTTACCCTAACGCTACCCCTAACCCTAACACTTACCATAACCCTAACCGTAATGCTAACACTAACACTAACCCTAAACATAACCCTAACCCTTACCCTTACCCTAACCCTAACCCTAACCCTAAACCTAACCCTAACCTCAACCTTAACCCTAACCCTAACCCTAACCCTAACCCTAACTCTAACCCTTACTCTAACCCTAACCCTAACCCTAACCTCAACCTTACCCTAACCCTAACCCCAACAGCAACCCTTACCCTTACTCTTACCCTTACCAAACACTAACCCTAACCCTAAACCTAAACCTAACCCTAACCTCAACCTTAACCCTAACCCTAACCCTAAACTCAACCTTAACCCTAACCCTAACCCTAAACCTTAACCTTATCCTAACCCTAACCTTAACCCCAACCCTAAACCTACCCTAACCCTACCCTTACCCTAACCGTAATCCTAACCCTAACCCTAACACTTACCTTTACCCTAACCCTAACCCTTATCCTAAACTTAACCCTAACCTTAACCCTAACCTTTAACCTAACCCTAACACTAAGCCTAACGCCTAACCCTAACCCTTATCCTAATCCTAAATTTACCCCTAACCCTAACCCTAATCCTAAACCTTAAACTTACCCTCTCCCTAACCCTAACCCAAAACCTAAACCTAACCCTAACCCTAACCCTAACAACTAACCCTAACTCTAATCCTAACCCTTACCCTTTCCCTAACCCTAACCCTAACCCTAACCCTAAAACTAACCCTAACCCTACCCTTATCCCTAACCCTAACCCTAACCTTAATGCTAACACTAACCCTAACCCTAAACCTTACCCTAACCCTAAACCTAACACTAACCCTAAACCTAACCCTAACCCTTACCCTTTCCCTAACCCTAACCCTAACCCTAACCCTTACCCTAACCCTAACCCTAAAACTAACCCTAACCCTACCCTTAACCCTAACCCTAACCCTAACCCTAACTCTAACCCTAACCCTTAGCCTTACCTTACCCTAAACCTAACCCTAAAACTAACCCTAACCCTAACCTTGACCCTTACCCTAGCCCTAACCCTAACCCTCAAACTAACCCTAACCCTAACCCAAACACCTAACCCTAACCCTAACCCTAACCCTTACCCTTACCGTAACCATAACCCTATCCCTAACACTTACCCTAACCCTAAGCCTAACCCTTACCCTTAACCTAATCCTAACCCTAAACTTAACCCCAACCCTAAACCTAACACTAACCCTAACCCTAACCCTTACCGTAACTCTATCCCTAACCCTAACCCTTACCCTAACCCTAACCCTAACCCTTCCCCTTCCCATATGCTAACCCTAACCCTAACACTAACACTTACTCTAACCCTAACCCTAACCCTTCCCCTTCCCTAATCCTAACCCTAACTTTAACCCCAACCCCAAACCTAACCCTAACACTAACCCTAACCCTTACACTAACCCTAATCCTAACTCTAACCCTAACACTTACACTTACCCTAACTTTAACCCTTATCCTAACCCTAACCCTAACCCGAACACTAACTCTAACCGTTAACCTAACCCCTAAACCTAACCCTTACCCTAACCCTAACCCTAACCCTAATCCTTACCCTTACTCTAACGCTAACCCTAACTTTAACCCCAACCCCAAACCTAACCCTAACCCGAACCCTAACCCTAACTCTAACCCTAACCCTAACCCTTACCCTTACCCTAACCCTAACCTTAACCCTAACCCTAACCCTAACCTAACGTTAATTCTAAACCTTATCCTTACCCTAACCCTAAACCTAAACCTAACCCTAACCCTAAAACTAACCCTTACACTTACCCTAACGGTAAATCTAAACCTAACACTTACCCTTACCATAAACCTAACCCTAACACTAACCCTAACACTTACACTTATCCTAACCGTAACGCTAACCCTAACTCGTACCCTAAGCATAACCCTAACCTTAACCCTAAGCCTAACCTTAACCATAACCATAACCATAACGAAAACCCTTAAACTAACCCAATCCCTAAACCTAACCCGAACTGTAACCCTCTCCACAACCCTAAATCTTATCCTTACCCTAACCCTAAACCTAAACCTAACACTAACCCTAACCCCTAACCCTACCTCTCACCGTAACCCTGAACCTAACCCTAAACGTTACCCTTACCCTAACCCTAACCCTAACCGTAAGCCTTACCCTAACCCTAACCCCAACACTAAACCTAACCCTAACCCTAACCCTTACCCTAACCCTAACCTTAACCTCAACACTAAACCTAAACCTAATCATAACCCTAAACCTTACCCTTACCTTTACCCTAACCCTACCCCTAAACCTAACCTTAACCTTAACCCTAACCCTTACCCTTATTCTAACGCTAAACCTAACCCTAACCCTTACCCTATCCCTAACCCTAAACTTAACCCCAACCCTAAACCGAACCCTAACCCTTACCCTTACCTTAACACTAAACCTAATCCTAACCCTTACCCTTACCCTTACCCTTACCCTATTGCTAAACCTAACCCTAACCCTAACCCTAACCCTACCCTAAAACTTACCCTTAACCTATCTTTAACCCTAACCCTACCCTAACCCTATCCAAACCCAAACACTAACCCTAACCCTAACCCTTACCTAACCCTAACCCTAACCCTTACCCTTACCTTAACACTAAACCTAATCCTAACCCTTACCCTTACCCTTACCCTTACCCTATTGCTAACCCTAACCCTAACCCTAACCCTTACCCTAACCCTAACCCTAACCCTTACCTAACCCTAACCCTAACCCTAACCATTACCCTTACCGTAACACTAAACCTAACCCTAACCCTTACCCTTACACTTACCCTTACCCTATTGCTAAACCTAACCCTAACCCTAACCCTTACCCTAACCATAACCCTAACCCTAACCATAACCCTAAACCTAACAATAAACCTAAACCTAACCATAAAATTTACCCTAACCCTAACATTAACCCCAACACTAACCTAACCCTAACCCTAACCCTAACACTTACCCTTACCCTATCCCTAACCCTAAACCTAACCCGAACCCTAACCCTAACCCTAACCCAAACCTTTACCCTAACCCTAACCCTAATCCTAAACCTAAACCTAAACCTTACCCTAACCCTAACCCTAATCCTAAACCTAAACCTAACCCTAACCTTAACACTGACCCTTACCCTTACCCTAACCCTAACCCTAACCCTAACCCTAAACCTAAACCTAAACATAACCCTAACCCTAACACATAACCTTAACCTAATCTAACCCTAAACATAAACCTAACCCTTACCCTTACACTCACCCTAACCTTAACCTTAAACCTAATCCTAACCCTAAACCAAACCCTAAACTTTACCCTCACTCTAACCCTAACCCTAACACTACCCTAACCCTAAACTTAACCCTAACCTTTACCCTTACCCTAACACTAACCCTAACCCTAACCCTAACACTTATCCTATCCCTAACCCTAACCCTAACCCTAAACCTTACCATTAAGCTAACCCTAACCCTAACCTTAACCAAATCCTAACCCTACCCCTAACCCTAACCCTTACCCTAACCCTAACCCTAAACCTAACCCAAAACATAACCCTAAACCTAACCCTAACCCCTACCCTTTTCCTAACCCTAAACCTAACCCGAACCTTAAACTTTACCCTTACCCTAACCCTAACCCTAAACCTAACCCTAACCCTAACCTTACCCCTAACCTAACCTTAACCCTAACCCTTACACTTACCCTTACCCTAACCCTAACCCTAAAACTAACCATAACCCTCACCGTAATCCTAACCCTTATCCTTTCCCTAAACCTAAACCAAACGCTAACAATAACCCTTACCCTTACACTAACTTTAACCCTAATCCTAACCCTAACCCTAAACCTAACCCTAACCTTAACCCTAAACCTAACCCTAACCCTAACCCTTACCCTTACCCTAAGCCTAACACTAAAACTAACCCTAACCCTACCCTAATCCTAACCTTTACTCTTACTCTAACCCCAACCCTAAACCTAAACCTAACCCTAACCCTAACCCTTACCCTTCCCTAATCCTTACCCTAACTTTAACCCCAACCCCAAACCTAACCCTAACACTAACCCTAACCCTTACACTAACCCTAATCCTAACTCTAACCCTAACACTTACCCTTACCCTAACTTTAACCCTTATCCTAACCCTAACCCTAACCCGAACACTAACTCTAACCCTTAACCTAACCCCTAACCCTAACCCTTACCCTAACCCTAACCCTAACCCTAATCCTTACCCTTACTCTAACCCTAACCCTAACTTTAACCCCAACCCCAAACCTAACCCTAACCCGAACCCTAACCCTAACTCTAACCCTATCCCTAACCCTAATCCTTACCCTTACCCTAACCCGAACCTTAATTCTAAACCTTATCCTTACCCTAACCCTAAACCTAAACCTAACCCTAACCCTAAAACTAACCCTTACACTTACCCTAACGGTAAATCTAAACCTAACACTTACCCTTACCATAAACCTAACCCTAACACTAACCCTAACGCTTACACTTACCCTAACCCTAACCCTAACCCTAACACTTACCCTAACCATAACCCTAACCTTAACCCTAAGCCTAACCTTAACCATAACCATAACCCTAACGAAAACACTTAAACTAACCCAATCCCTAAACCTAACCCGAACTGTAACCCTATCCACAACCCTAAATCTTATCCTTACCCTAACCCTAAACCTAAACCTAACACTAACCCTAACCCCTAACCCTACCCCTAACAGTATCCCTAACCCTAACCCTAACCGATACCCTTACCCTAACCCTAACCCTAACCGTAAGCCTTACCCTAACCCTAACCCCAACACTAAACCTAACCCTAACCCTAACCCTTACCCTAACCCTAACCTTAACCTGAACACTAAACCTATACCTAATCATAAACCTAAACCTTACCCTTACCTTTACCCTAACCCTAACCCTAAACCTAACCTTAACCTTAACCCTAACCCTTACCCTAACGCTAAACCTAACCCTAACCCTTACCCTATCCCTAACCCTAACATTAACCCCAACGCTAAACCGAACCCTAACCCTTACCCTAACACTAACTCGTACTCTAACCCTAACCCTAACCCTGCCCTAAAACTTACCCTTAACCTATCTTTAACCCTAACCCTACCTTAACCGTATCCAAACCCAAACCCTATCCCTAACCCTAACACTTACCCTAACCCTTACCTAACCCTAACCCTAACCCTTACCCTTACCTTAACACTAAACCTAAACCTAACACTAACCCTAACCCCTAACCCTACCCCTAACCGTATCCCTAACCCTAACCCTAACCGATACCCTTACCCTAACCCTAACCCTAACCGTAAGCCTTACCCTAACCCTAACCCCAACACTAAACCTAACCCTAACCCTAACCCTTACCCTAACCCTAACCTTAACCTCAACACTAAACCTATACCTAATCATAAACCTAAACCTTACCCTTACCTTTACCCTAACCCTAACCCTAAACCTAACCTTAACCTTAACCCTAACCCTTACCCTAACGCTAAACCTAACCCTAACCCTTACCCTATCCCTAACCCTAACATTAACCCCAACGCTAAACCGAACCCTAACCCTTACCCTAACACTAACTCGTACTCTAACCCTAACCCTAACCCTGCCCTAAAACTTACCCTTAACCTATCTTTAACCCTAACCCTACCTTAACCGTATCCAAACCCAAACCCTATCCCTAACCCTAACACTTACCCTAACCCTAACCCTAACCCTTACCCTAACCCTAACCCTAACCCTAACCCTTACCTAACCCTAACCCTAACCCTTACCCTTACCTTAACACTAAACCTAAACCTAACCGTTACCCTTACCCTTACCCTGACCCTATTGCTAACCCTAACCCTAACCCTAACCCTTACCCTAACCCTAACCCTAACCCTAACCCTTACCTAACCCTAACCCTAACCCTAACCCTTACCCTTACCGTAACACTAAACCTAACCCTAACCCTTACCCTTACCCTATTGCTAACCCTAACCCTAACCCTAACCCTTACCCTAACCATAACCCTAACCCTAACCGTAACCCTAACCCTAACCCTAACCGTAACCCTAAACCTAACAATAAACCTAACCCTAACCCTAACCCTAAAACTTACCCTAACCCTAACATTAACCCCAACACTAAACCTAACCCTAACCCCAACCCTAACACTTACCCTTACCCTATCCCTAACCCTAAACCTAACCCGAACCCTAACCCTAACCCAAACCTTTACCCTAACCCTAACCCTAATCCTAAACCTAAACCTAAACCTTACCCTAACCCTAACCCTAACCCTAACCCTAAACCTAAACCTAACCCTAACCTTAACACTAACCCTTACCCTTACCCTAACCCTAACCCTAACCCTAACCCTAAACCTAAACCTAAACATAACCCTAACCCTAACACTTACCCTTAACCTAATCTAACCCTAAACTTAAACCTAACCCTTACCCTTACACTCACCCTAACCTTAACCTTAAAACTAATCCTAACCCTAAACCTAACCCTAAACTTTACCCTCACTCTAACCCTAACCCTAACACGACCCTAACACTAACCTTAACCCTAAACTTTACCCTTACCCTAACACTAACCCTAACCCTAACCCTAACACTTATCCTATCCCTAACACTAACCCTAACCCTAAACCTTACCATTAAGCTAACCCTAACCCTAACCTTAACCAAATCCTAACCCTACCCCTAACCCTAACCCTTACCCCAACCCTAACCCTAAACCTAACCCAAAACATAACCCTAAATCTAACCCTAACCCTTACTCTTTTCCTAACCCTAAACCTAACCCGAACCTTAACCTTTACCCTTACCCTAACCCTAACCCTAAACCCAACCCTAACCCTAACCTTACCCCTAACCTAACCTTAACCCTAACCCTTACACTTACCCTCACCCTAATCCTAACCCTTATCCTTTCCCTAAACCTAAACCTAACCCTAACAATAACCCTTACCCTTACCCTAACCTTAACCCTAATCCTAACCCTAACCCTAACCCTAACCCTAACCTTAACCCTAAACCTAACCCTAACCCTACCCCTTACCCTTACCCTTACCCTAAGCCTAACCCTAAAACTAACCCTAAACCTACCCTAATCCTAACCTTTACCCTTACTCTAACCCCAACCCTAAACCTAAACCTAACCCTAAAACTGACCCTAACACCTAAACCTAACCCTAACCCTAACCCTTACCCTTACCCTTACCGTAACCCTAACCCTAACCCTAACACTTACCCTAACCCTAACCCTAACCCTTACCCTTAACCTAATCCTAACCCTAACCTTGACCCCAACCCTATACCTAATCCTAACTCTAACTCTAACCCTTACCCTAACCCTAACCCTAAACCTAACCCTATCACCTACCCTTACCCTAACCCTAACGCTAACCCTTAACCTAACCCTAACCCTAATCATAACCCTAAACCTAACCCTTAACCTTACCCTAACACTAACCCTAACCCCTAACCCTAACCCTTACCCTAACCCTAACCCTAACCCTAAACCTTACCCTAACCCTAAACCTAACCCTTACTCTAACCCTAACCCTAACCTCAATCTTAACCCTAAACCTAACCCTAACCCTTACCCTTCCCCTAACCCTAACACTAACCCTAACCTTAATCCTAACCTTAACCCCAAACCTAAAGCTAATCCTAACCCTAACCCTAACCCATACCCTAACACTAACCCTAACACTAACCCTAACACTTACACTTATCCTAACCCTAACCCTTATCCTAACCCTAACACTAACCCTAACCCTAACCCTTAACCTAACCCTAACACTAACCCTAACCTGTAACCCTAACCCTTTCCCTAACCCTAACCCTAAACCTAACCCTTACCCTTACTCTAACCCTAACACTAAGTGTATCCCTAACCCTAACACTAACCCTAAGATTTACCCTTACCCTATCCCTAACCTTAACCCGAACCCTAACCCTAACCCTAAGCCTAACCCTAACCTGAAATCTAAACCTTATCCTTACCCTAACCCTAACCCTAACCCTAAATTTAACCTTTACCCTTACCATAACCCTAAACCTAATCCTAACCCTTACCCTTACCATAACCCCAACAATAACCCTAACCCTAACCCTAAACTTAACTCTAACCCTTACCTTGCCCTAAACTTAACCCTAACCCTAACACTTACCCTAACCCTAACCCTAACCCTAACCCTTATGCTTACCCTAACTCTACCCCTAACCCTAACACTTACCATAACCCTAACCTTAATGCTAACACTAACCCTAACCCTAAACCTAACCCTAACCCTTACCCTTACCCTAACCCTAACCCTAACTCTAACCCTAAACTCAACCTTAACCCTAAACCTAACCCTAAACCTAACCCTAACCTCAACCTTAACCCTAACCCTAACCCTAACCCTAACCTCAACCTTACCCTAACCCTAACCCTAACAGTAACCCTTACCCTTACCCTTACCTAACCCTAACCCTAACCCTAAACCTAAACCTAACCCTAACCTCAACCTTAACCCTAACCCTAACCCTAAACCTAACCCTAACCTCAACCTTAACCCTAACCCTAATCCTAAACCTTAACCTTACCCTAACCCTAACACTAACCTTAACCCCAACCCTAAACCTACCCTAACCCTAACCCTCACCCTAACCATAATCCTAACCCTAACCCTAACACTTACCTTTACCCTAACCCTAACCCTTATCCTCACCTTAACCCTAACCTTAAACCTAACCTTTAACCTAACCCTAACACTAACCCTAACCCCTAACCCTAACTCTTACCCTAACCCTAACTCCAACCCTAACCCTAACACTTACCCTTACTCTAACCCTAACCCTAACTCTAATCCTAATCCTACACCTAACCCTAACCCTTAACCTAACCCTAAACCTAACCCTTCCTCTAACCATAACCCTAACCTCAACCATAACCCTAACCCTAACCCTAACCCTAACCCTAACCCTTACCCTAACACTAACCCTAAACCTAACCCGAACCCTAAACCTAAACCTAACCCTAACCCTTATCCTTTCCCTAACCTACCCCTAACACTAACCCTTAACTTTACCATAACCCTAAACTTAAACCTTACCCTAACCCTAACCCTAACTTTACCCCTAACTCTAACCCTAATCCTAAACCTTAAACTTACCCTCACCCTAACCCTAACCCAAAACCTAAACCTAATACTAACCCTAACCCTATCAACTAACCCTAACCCTAACCCTAACCCTTACCCTTACCCTAACCCTACCCCTAACCCTAACACTTACCATAACCTAACCTTAATCCTAACACTGACCCTAACCCTAAACCTTACCCTAACCCTAAACCTAACCCTAATCCTTACCCTAACCCTAAACCTAACCATAACACTTACTCTTTCCCTAACCCTAACCCTAACCCTTACCCTTACCCTAACCCTAAAACTAACCCTAACCTTAACCCTAACCTTAACCCTAACCCTAACCCTAACCCTAAATCTCACCCTAACCCTTAGCCTTACCTTACCCTAAACCTAACCCTAACCCTAACCCTAACCCTAACCCTAACCTTTACCCTTACCCTAACCCTAACCCTAAACCTAAACCTAACCCTAACCCTAACCCAAACACCTAACCCTAACCCTAACCCTAACCCTTACCCTTACTGTAACCCTAACCCTATCCCTAACACTTACCCTAACCCTAAGCCTAACCCTTATCCTTAACCTAATCCTAACCCTAACCGTAACCCAAACCCTAAACCTAACACTAACCCTAACCCTAACCCTTACTCTAACTCTATCCCTAACCCTAACCCTTATCCTTACCCTAACCCTAACACTAACTCTAACCCTAACCCTAACCCTTCCCCTCCCCCTACCCTAACCCTAACCCTAACCCTAACACTTACTATAACCCTAACCCTTACCCTAACACTTACCCTTCCCTAATCCTAACCCTAATTTTAACCCCAACCCCAAACCTAACCCTAACACTAACCCTAACCCTTACACTAACCCTAATCCTAACTCTAACCCTAAAAATTACCCTTACCCTAACTTTAACCCTTATCCTAATCCTAACCCTAACCCGAACACTAACTAAAACCCTTAACATAACCCCTAAGCCTAACCCTTACCCTAACCCTAACCCTAACCCTAATCCTTATCCTTACTCTAACCCTAACCCTAACTTTAACCCAACCCCAAACCTAACCCTAACCCGAAACCTAACCCTAACTATAACCCTTACCCTAACCCTAACCCTTATCCTTACCCTAACCCTAACCTTAACCCTAACCCTAACCCTAACCATAACCTTAATTCTAAACCTTATCCTTACCCTAACCCTAAACCTAAACCTAACACTTACCCTTACCCTAACCCTAACCCTAAACCTAAATCTAACCCTAACCCTTACCCTTACCCTTACACTTACTCTATTGCTAACCCTAACCCTAACCCTAACCCTTACCCTAACCCTAACCCTACCCCTAACCCTTACCTAACCCTAACCCTAACCCTAACCCTTACCCTTACCATAACACTAAACCTAACCCTAACCCTTACCCTTACCCTTACCGTATTGCTAACCCTAACCCTAACCCTAACCCTTACCCTAACCATAACCCTAACCCTAACCGTAACCCTAAACCTAACAATAAACTTAACCCTAACCCTAACCCTAAAACTTACCCTAACCCTAACATTAACCCCAACACTAAACCTAACCGTAACCCTAACCCTAACACTTACCCTTACCCTATCCCTAACCATAAACCTAACCCGAACCCTAACCCTAACTCAAACCTTTACCCTAACCCTAACCCTAATCCTAATCCTAAACCTAAACCTTACCCTAACCCTAACCCTAACCCTAACCCTAACCCTAACCCTAACCCTTACTCTAACCCTAACCCTAACACTACCCTAACCCTAACCTTAACCCTAACCCTAACCCTAACCCTAAACCTAACCCTTACCCTAACACTAACCCTAACCCTAACCCTAACACTTAGTCTATCCCTAACCCTAACCCTAACCCTAAACCTTACCATTAAGCTAACCCTAATCCTAACCTTAACCAAATCCTAACCCTACCCCTAACCCTAACCCTTACCCTAACCCTAACCCTAAACCTAACCCAAAACATAACCCTAAACCTAACCCTAACCCTTACCCTTTTCCTAACCCTAAACCTAACCCGAACCTTAACCTTTACCCTTACCCTAACCCTAACCCAAACCTAACCCTAACCCTAACCTTACCCATAACCTAACCTTAACCGTAAACCTTACACTTACCCTTACCCTAACCCTAACCCTAAAACTAACCATAACCCTCACCCTAATCCTAACCCTTATCCTTTCCCTAAACCTAAACCTAACCCTAAAAATAACCCTTACCCTTACCCTAACCTTAACCCTAATCCTAACCCTAATCCTAACCCTAACCCTAACCTTAACCCTAAACCTAACCCTAACCCTAACCCTTACCCTTACCCTTACCCTAACCCTAACCCTAAAACTAACCCTAACCCTACCCTAATACTAACCTTTACCCTTACTCTAACCCCAACCCTAAACCTAAACCTAACCCTAACCCTAACCCTAACACCTAAACCTAACCCTAACCCTAACCCTTACCCTTACCCTTACCATAACCCTAACCCTAAGCCTAACACTTACCCTAACCCTAACCCTAACCCTTACCCTTAACCTAATCCTAACCCTAAACTTGACCCCAACCCTAAACCTAATCCTAAATCTAACCCTAACCCTTACCCTAACCCTAACCCTAAACCTAACCCTATGACCTCCCCTTACCCTAACCCTAACCCTAACCCTTATCCTAACCCTAACACTAACCCTAACCCTAACCCTTAACCTAACCCTAACACTAACCCTAACCTGTAACCCTAACCCTTTCCCTAACCCTAACCCTAAACCTAACCCTTACCCTTACTCTAACCCTAACACTAAGTCTATCCCTAACCCTAACACTAACCCTAAGACTTACCCTTACCCTATCCCTAACCTTAACCCTAACCCTAACCCTAACCCTAAGCCTAACCCTAACCTGAAATCTAAACCTTATCCTTACCCTAACCCTAACCCTAACCCTAAACCTAACCTTTACCCTTACCATAACCCTAAACCTAATCCTAACCCTTACCCTTACCATAACCCCAACCCTAACCCTAACCCTAAACTTAACCCTAACCCTTACCTTGCCCTAAACCTAACCCTAACCCTAACAATTACCCTAACCCTAACCCTAACCCTAACCCTTACCCTTACCCTAACTCTACCCCTAACCCTAACACTTACCATATCCCTTACCTTAATGCTAACACTAACCCTAACCCTAAACCTAACCCTAACCCTTACCCTTACCCTAACCCTAACCCTAACCTCAACCTTAACCCTAAACCTAACCCTAAACCTAAACCTAACCTCAACCTTATCCCTAACCCTAACCCTAACCCTAACCCTAACTCTAAACCTTACTCTAACCCTAACCCTAACCCTAACCTCAACCTTACCCTAACCCTAACCCTTACCCTAACCATAATCCTAACCCTAACCCTAACACTTACCTCAACCTTAACCCTAAACCTAACCCTAAACCTAACCCTAACCTCAACCTTAACCCTAACCCTAACTCTAATCCTAAACCTTAACCTTACCCTAACCCTAACCCTAACCTTAACCCCAAACCTAAACCTACCCTAACCCTAACCCTTACCCTAACCATAATCCTAACCCTAACCCTAACACTTACCTTTACCCTAACCCTAACACTTATCCTCAACTTAACTCTAATCTTAAACCTAACGTTTAACCTAACCCTAACACTAACCCTAACCCCTAACCCTAACCCTTACCCTAACCCTAACTCCAACCCTAACCCTAACCCTTACCCTTACTCTAACCCTAACCCTAACTCTAATCCTAATCCTACACCTAACCCTAACCCTTATCCTAGGCCTAACCCTAACCCTTCCTCTAACCATAACCCTAACCTCAACCATAACCCTAACCCTAACCCTAACCCTAACCTTATCTCTAAACCTAACCCTAACCCTAACCCTTACCCTTACCCTTAACCTAACCCTAACCCTAAAACTAACCCTAACCCTACCCTAATCCTAAACTTTACCCTTATTCTAACCCCAACCCTAAACCTAAACCTAACCCTAACCCTAACCCTAACACCTAAACCTAACCCTAACCCTAACCCTTACCCTTACCCTTACCGTAACCCTAACCCTAACCCTAACACTTACCCTAACCCTAACCCTAACCCTTACCCTTAACCTAATCCTAACCCTAACCTTGACCCCAACCCTAAACCTAATCCTAATTCTAACCCTAACCCTTACCCTAACCCTAACCCTAAACCTAAACCTATCACCTACACTTACCCTAACCCTAACCCTAACCCTTAACCTAAACCTAACCCTAATCCTAACCCTAACCCTAACCCTTAACCTTACCCTAACACTAACCCTAACCCCTAACCGTAACCCTTACCCTAACCCTAACCCTAACCCTAACCCTTACCCTAACCCTAAACCTAACCCTTACTCTAACCCTAACCCTAAACTCAATCTTAACCCTAAACCTAACCCTAACCCTTAACCTTCCCCTAACCCTAACACTAACCCTAACCTTAATCCTAACCTTAACCCCAAACCTAAACCTAATCCTAACCCTAACCCTAACCCTTACCCTAACACTAACCCTAAACCTAACCCTAACCCCAACACTTACACTTACCCTAACCCTAACCCTTATCCTAACCCTAACACTAACCCTAACCCTAACCCTTAATGTAACCCTAACACTAACCCTAACCTGTAACCCTAACCCTTTCCCTAACCCTAACCCTAACCCTAACCCTTACCCTTACTCTAACCCTAACTCTAAGTCTATCCCTAACCCTAACACTAACCCTAAGACTTACCCTTACCCTATCCCTAACCTTAACCCTAACCCTAACCCTAACCCTAAGCCTAACCCTAACCTGAAATCTAAACCTTATCCTTACCCTAACCCTAACCCTAACCCTAACCCTAAACCTAACCTTTAACCTTACCATAACCCTAAACCTAATCCTAACACTTACCCTTACCATAACCCCAACCCTAACCCTAACCCTAAACTTAACCCTAACCCTTACCTTGCCCTAAACCTAACCCTAGCCCTAACAATTACCCTAACCCTAACCCTAACCCTAACCCTTACCCTTACCCTAACTCTACCCCTAACCCTAACACTTACCATAACCCTAACCTTAATGCTAACACTAACCCTAACCCTAAACCTAAACCTAACCCTTACCCTTACCCTAACCCTAACCCTAACCCTAACCTCAACCTTAACCCTAAACCTAACCCTAAACCTAACCCTAACCTAAACCTTAACCCTAACCCTAACCCTAACTCTAACCCTTACTCTCACCCTAACCCTAACCCTAACCTCAACCTTACCCTAACCCTAACTCTTACCCTAACCATAATCCTAACCCTAACCCTAACACTTACCTCAACCTTAACCCTAAACCTAACACTAACCTCAACCTTAACCCTAACCCTAAACCTAATCCTAAACCTTAACCTTACCCTAACCATAACCCTAAGCTTAACCCCAACCCTAAACCTACCCTAACCCTAACCCTTACCCTAACCATAATCCTAACCCTAACCCTAACACTTACCTTTACCCTAACACTAACCCTTATCCTCACCTTAACCCTAACCTTAAACCTAACCTTTAACCTAACCCTAACACTAACCCTAACCCCTAACCCTAACCCTTACCCTAACCCTAACTCCAACCATAACCCTAACCCTTACCCTTACTCTAACCCTAACACTAACTCTAATCCTAATCCTACACCTAACCCTAACCCTTAACCTAACCCTAACCCTAACCCTTCCTCTAACCATAACCCTAACCTCAACCATAACCCTAACCCTAACCCTAACCCTAACCCTTACCCTAACACTTACCCTAAACCTTACCCGAACCCTAAATCTAAACCTAACCCTAACCCTTATCCTTTCCCTAACCTACCCCTAACACTAACCCTTAACTTTACCATAACCCTAAACTTAAACCTTACCCTAACCCTAACCCTAACTTTACCCCTAACCCTAACCCTAATCCTAAACCTTAAACTTACCCTCACCCTAACCCTAACGCAAAACCTAAACCTAAGCCTAACACTAACCCTATCAACTAACCCTAACCCTAACCCTAACCCTTAACCTTACCCTAAACCTACCCCTAACCCTAACACTTACCATAACCCTAACCTTAATCCTAACACTAACCCTAAAGCTAAACCTTACCCTAACCCTAAACCTAACCCTAATCCTTACCCTAACCCTAAACCTAACCTAACCCTTACTCTTTCCCTAACCCTAACCCTAACCCTAACCCTTACCCTTACCCTAACCCTAACCCTAAAACTAACCCTAACCCTAACCCTAACCCTAACCTTAACCCTAACCCTAACCCTAAATCTAACCCTAACCCTTAGCCTTACCTTACCCTAAACCTAACCCTAAAACTAACCCTAACCCTAACGCTAACCCTAAACTTTACCCTTACCCTAACCCTAACCCTAAACCTAAACCTAACCCTAACCCTAACCCAAACACCTAACCCTAACCCTAACCCTAACCCTTACCCTTACTGTAACCCTAACCCTATCCCTAACACTTACCCTAACCCTAAGCCTAACCCTTACCCTTAACCTGATCCTAACCCTAACCTTAACCCCAACCCTAAACCTAACACTAACCCTAACCCTAACCCTTACCCTAACTCTATCCCTAACCCTAACCCTTATCCTTACCCTTCCCCTACCCTAACCCTAACCCTAACCCTAACACTTACTCTAACCCTAACCCTAACCCTAACCCTTACCCTTCCCTAATCCTAACCCTAACTTTAACCCCAACCCCAAACCTAACCCTAACACTAACCCTAACCCTTACACTAACCCTAATCCTAACTCTAACCCTAACACTTACCCTTACCCTAACTTTAACCCTTATCCTAACCCTAACCCTAACCCGAACACTAACACTTAACATAACCCCTAAACCTAACCCTTACCCTAACCCCAACCCTAACCCTAATCCTTACCCTTACTCTAATCCTAACCCTAACTTTAACCCCAACCCCAAACCTAACACTAACACGAAACCTAACCCTAACTCTAACCCTAACCCTAACCCTAACCCTAACCCTTACCCTTACCCTAACCCTAACCTTAACCCTAACCCTAACCCTAACCTTAATTCTAAACCTTACCCTTACCCTAACCCTAACCCTAACACTAACCTTACCCTAACCATAACCCTAACCTTAACCATAAGCCTAACCTTATCCATAACGATAACCCTAACGAAAACCCTTACACTAACCCAATCCCTAAACCTAATCCGAACTGTAACCCTATCCCGAACCCTAAATCTTATCCTTACCCTAACCCTAACCCTAAACCTAACACTAACCCTAACCCCTAACCCTACCCCTAACCGTAACCCTAACACTAACACTAACCGTTACCCTTACCCTAACCCTAACCCCAACACTAAACCTAACCCTAACCCTAACCCTTACCCTAACCCTAACCTTAACCCCAACACTAAACCTAACCCAAACCCTAACCCTAAACCTTACCCTTACCTTTACCCTAAACCTAACCTTAACCTTAACCTTAACCCAAACCCTTACCCTAACCCTAACCCTAACCTTAACCCCAACCCTAAACCTAACCCTAACCCTAACCCTAACCCTAACCCTTACCTAACCCTAACCCTAACCCTTACCCTTACCTTAACACTAAACCTAACCCTAACCCTTACCCTTACCCTTACCCTTACCCTATTGGTAACCCTAACCCTAACCCTAACCCTTACCCTAACCCTAAATCTAACCCTAACCGTAACCCTAAACATAACAATAAACCTAACAATAACCCTAACCCTAAAACTTACCCTAACCCTAACATTAACCCCAACACTCAACCTAACCCTAACCCAAACCATAACACTTACCCTTACACTAACCCTAACCCTAAAACTAACCTTAACCCTAACCCTACCCTAACCCTTACCCTAACCCTAACCCTAATCCTAAACCTAACCCTTACACTTACCCTAACCCTAATCCTAACCGTAAAACTAACTCTAACCCTAACCCTAACCCTTACCCTTACCCAAAACCTAACCCTAAACCTATCCTTAACCTTTACCCTAACCCTTACCCTTACCCTAACGCTAAACCTAACCCTAACCCTTACCCTAACCCTAACCCTAAACTTAACCCCAACCCTAAACCTAACCCTAACCCTAACCCTAACCCTTACACTTACCCTAACGCTAACCCTAACCCTAACCATAACCCAACCTTAAACCTAACCCTAACACTTACCCTAACCGTAATCCTAACCGTAACCCTAACCGTATCCCTAACACTAACCCTAACCCTAACCCTAACAAATACCCTTACCCTAACCCTAACCCTAACGGTAACATTAAACCTAACCCTAACCCTAACCCTAACCCTAAAACGTACAGTTAACCCTAACCCTAACCCTAACCCCAACCATAAAACTAACCCTAACCCTAACCCTAACCCTTACCCTTACCCTAACCCTAACCCTAACCCTAAACCTAACCCTAACCCTTACCATTAACCTTACCCTAAACCTAAGAGTAAACCTAAACCTAACCATAACCCTAACCTTAACCCTAAGCCTTGCCCTTACCCTAACTCTAACCTTAACACTAAACTTAACCCTAACCCTAAACCTAACACTAACACTTACACTTAGCCTAAACCTAACCATAAACCTAACCCTATCCCTTACCTTTACCCTCACCCTAACCTTAACCCTAACACTAACCCTAACCCTAACCCTAACCCTAACACTTATCCTAACACTAACTCTAACCTTAAACCTTACCCTTACCTAACCCTAACCGTAAACTTAACCCTAAACCTAACCCTAAACCTAACCCTTACCATAACCCTAACCCTAAACCTAACCCGAACCCTAACTCTAACCCTAACCCTAACCCTTACCCTTACCCTAACCCTACCCCTAACCCTAACACTTACCATAACCCTAACCTTAAGGCTAACACTAACCCTAACCCTAAACCATACCCTAATCCTAAACCTAACCCTAATCCTTGCCCTAACCCTAAACCTAACCCTAACCCTTACCCTTTCCCTAACCCTAACCCTTACCGTGACCCTAACCCTAAACCTAACCCTAACCCTAAACTAACTTTAACCCTAACCCTAACCCTAACCCTTAGCCTTACCTTACCCTAAACCTAACCCTAAAACAAACCCTAACCCTAACCCTAACCTTTACCCTTACCCTAAAGCTAACCCTAAATGTAAGCCTAACCATAACCCTAACCTAACACCTAACCCTAACCCGAACCCTAACCCCTACCCTTACCCTAACCCTATCCCCATCCCTAACACTTACCCTAACCCTAAGCCTAACCCTTACCCTTAACCTAATCCTAAACCTAACCTTAACCCCAACCCTAAACCTAACACTAACCCTAACCCTAACCCTTACCCTAACCCTAACCCTAACCCTAACCCTAACCTTAACACTTACCTTTACCCTAACCCTAACCGTAAACCTTATCCTAACCCTAACCCTAACCCTAAACCTAACACTTAACCTAACCCTAACACTAACCCTAACCCCTAACCCTAACCCTTACCCTAACCCTAACCCTAAATCTAACCCTAACCCTAACCCTAACCCTTACCCTATCCCTAACCTTAACCCCAACACTAAACCTAACCCTTAAACTAATCCTAACCCTTACCCTTACCCTAAACCTAACCCTAAGCCTAACCTTAACCTTAACCCTAACCCGTACCCTTATCCTAACTCTAAACCTAACCCTAACCCTTACCCTAACCCTAACCCTAACCTTAACACCAACCATAAACTTAACCCTAACCCTAAACCTAACCCTTACCCTAACCCTAACCCTAACCCTACCCTAAAACTTACCCTTAACCTAACTTTAACCCTAACCCTAACCCTAACTCTTATCTTAACCCTAACCCTAACCCTAACCTAAACACTTAAACTAACCCTAACCCTAACCCTTACCCTAACCCTAACCCTAACACTAACCCTTACCTAACACTAACCCTAACCCTTACCCTTAACTTAACACTAACCCTAACCCTAACCCTTACATTTACCGTAACGCTAACTCTAACCCTAACTCTAACACTAAAACATACCCTTACACTAACCCTAATCCTAACCCTAACCGTAACCCTAAACCTAACCCTAACCCTAACCCTAACCCTAACACTAAACATAACCCTTACCACTACTCTAACCCTAAACCTAACCCTAACCCTTACACTT
>JANJXV010000795.1:217500-277500 GCA_024803745.1 Megascapheus bottae | reverse complement strand
CTTACCCTAACCCTAACCCTAAACCTAAACCTAACCCTAACCTTAACCCTAACCCTAACCCTTAGGCATACCTTACCCTAAACCTAACCCTAAAACTAACCCTAACCCTAACCCTAACCTTTACCCTTAACCTAACCCTAACCCTAAACCTACACCTAACCCTAACCCTAACCCTAACACCTAAACCTAACCCTAACCCTAACCCTTACCCTTACCCTAACCCTAATCCCATCCCTAAGACTTACCCTAACCCTAAGCATAACCCTTACCCTTAACCTAACCCTAACCATAACTTTAACCCTAACCCTAAACCTAACACTAACCCTAACCCTAACCCTTACCCTAACCCTAACCCTAACACTTACCTTTACCCTAACCCTAACCGTAACCCTTATACTAAACCTAACCCTAACCCTAAACCTAACCCTTAACCTAACCCTAATACTAACCCTAACCCCTAACCCTAACCTTTACCCTAACCCTAAACCTAACTCTAACCCTAACCCTAAACCTTACCCTTACCCTAACCCTAACCCAAACCCTTCCCCTTCCCCTAACCCTAACCCTAACCCTAACCCTAACACTTACTCTAACCCTAACCCTAACCCTTACCCTTCCCTAATCCTAACCCTAACCTTAACCCCTACGCCAAACCTAACCATAAACCTACCCCTACTCTACCCTAACACTTACCATTACCCTAACTTTAACCCTTATCCTAACACTAACCCTAACCCTAACACTAATTCTAACCATTAAACTAACCCCTAACCCTAACCCTTACCCAAACCCTAACCCTAAACCTTACACTTACTCTAACCCTAACCCTAACTCTAACCCTAACGCTAACCCTAACCCTAACCCTTACCCTTACCCTAACCCTAACCTAAACCCTAACCCTAATCCTACCCTTAATTCTAAACCTTATCCTTACCTGAACCCTAACCCTAAACTTAACCCTAACCCTAAACCTAACCCTTACCCTTACCCTAACGCTAAACCTAAACCTAATCCTTACTCTTACCATAACTATAAACCTAACCCTAATCCTAAACTTAACCCTAACGCTAACCCTTACACTAACCCTAACCCTAACCCTAACAATTATCCTAACCCTAACCCTAAGCCTAACCTTAACCATAACCATAACCATAACCAAAACCCTTACACTAACCCAAACCCTAAACCTAACCCGAACTGTAACCCTACACCTAAACCTAAATCTTATCCTTACCCTAACCATAAACCTAAACCTAACACTAACCCTAACCCCTAACCCTAACCGTAACCCTAACCCTAACCGTAACCCTTACCCTTATCCTAAACCTAACCATAACCATAACCCTTACCCTAACCCTAACCCCAACACTAAACCTAACCCTAACCCTCACCCTAAACCTTGCCCTTACCCTTACCCTAACCCTAACCCTAAACCTAACTTTAACCTTAACCCTAACCGTTACCCTTACCCTAACGCTAAACCTAACCCTAACCCTTTCCCTAACCCTAACCCTAACCTTAACCCCAACCCTAAACCTAACCCTAACCCTAAACCTAACCCTTACCCTAACACTAACCCTAACCCTACCCTAAAAATTACCCTTAACCTAACTTTAACCCTAACCCTAACCCTAACTCTTATCCTAACCCTAACCCTAACCCTAACACTTAAACTAACCCTAACTCTAACCCTTACCCTAACCCTAACCCTAACCCTTATCTAACCCTAACCCTAACCCTAACCCTTACCATTACATTAACACTAACCCTAACCCTAACCCTTACCCTTACCCTAACGCTAACTCTAACCCTACCTCTAACACTAACACATACCCTTACACTAACCCTAATCCTAACCCTAACCGTAACCTAAACCTAACCCTAACAATAACCCTAACCCTAACGCTAAACATAACCCTTACCATTACTCTAACCCTAAACCTAAACCTAACCCTTACCCTTCCTCTAACGCTAACCCTAAACCTAACCCTAACCCTAACCTTAAACCTAACCCTAACACTTACCCTAACCCTAACCCTAACCCTAACCCTAACACATACCCTTACCCTTACCCTAACCATAACCCTAACCGTAACACTAAACCTAACCCTAACCCTAACCCTAATCTTTACCCTAACCCTAACCCTAACCCTTACCCTAACCCTAACTCTAACCCTAACCCTAAACCTTAACCTAACCCTAACCCTACCCCTAACCTTAACGTTACCCTTACCCTAACCCTAAACCTAACTCTAACCCTAACCGTAACCCTAACCCTAACCCTAACCCTTACCCTAACACTAACCCTTACCGTAACCCTAACTTTAAACCTAACCCTAACCTTAAACCTAACCATAACCCTTACCCTTACGATAACCCTAACCCTAACCCTAACAATTACCCTAACCATAACCCTAACCCTAAACCTTACCATTACCCTAACTCTAAGCCTAACATTAACCATAACCATAACCCTAACCCTAAACCTTACCCTAACCCTAACCCTAACCCTAACACTGACCCTAACCATAACCCTAACCCTAAAACTTATCATTAACCTAACTCTAATTCTAACATTAACCATAACCATAACCCTAACCCAAACCCATACCCTAACGCTACCCTAAACCTAACCCGAACCCTAACCCTATCCCCAACCCTAACTCTTAACCTTACAATAACCCTAACCTTAAACATAACCCTAACCCTTACCCCTAATCCTAACCCTAACCCTAACACGTACCCTAACCCTAACACCAACACTTAACCTAACTCTAACCCTAACCCTTATCCTATCCCTAACCTTAACCCCAACACTAAACCTAACCCTTAACCTAACCCTAACCCTTACCCTTACCCTTACCCTAAGCCTAACCCTAAACCTAACCTTAACCTTAACTCTAACCCTTACCCTTACCCTAACGCTAAATCTAACCCTAACCCTTACCCTAACCCTAACCCTAACCTTAACCCCAACCCTAAACCTAACCCTAACACTAAACCTAACCCTTACCCCAACCCTAACCCTAACCCTACCCTAAAACTTCCCCTTAACCTAACTTTAACCCTAACCCTATCCCTAACTCTTATCCTAACCTTAACCCTAACACTAACCCTAACACTTAAACTAACCCTAACCCTAACCCTAACCCTTACCTAAACCTAACCCTAACCCTTACCCTTACCCTTACCTTAACACTAGCCCTAACCCTAACCCTTACCCTTACACTAACGCTAACTCTAACCCTAACCCTAACACTAACACATACCCTTACGCTAACCCTAACCCCAACCCTAACCGTAACCCTAAACCTAACCCTAACCCTAACCCTAACCCTAACGCTAAACATAACCCTTACCATTACTCTAACCCTAAACCTAACCCTAACCCTTACACTTACCCTAACGCTAACCCTCACCCTAACCCTAACACTAACCTTAAACCTAACCCTAACACTTACCCTAACCGTAACCCTAACCGTAACCCTAACACTTAACCTAACACTAACCCTAACCCTAACCCTAACACATACCCTTACCCTAACCCTAACCCTAACCCTAAACCTAACCCTTACCCTAACCCTAACTCTAACCCTACCCTAAAACTTACCCTTAACCTAACTTTAACCCTAACCCTAACCCTAACTCTTATCCTAACCCTAACCCTAACCCTTACCCTAACCCTATCCCTACCCTAACCCTTACCCAACCCTAACGCTTACCCTTAACTTAACACTAACCCCAACCCTAACCCTTACCCTTACCCTAACGCTAACTCTAATTCTAACTCTAACACTAACACATACCCTTACACTAACCCTAAACCTAACCCTAACCGTAACCCTAAACCTAACCCTAACCCTAACCCTAACCCTAAACCTAACGCTAAACATAACCCTTACCATTACTCTAAACCTAAACCTAACCATAACCCTTACACTTACCCTAACGCTAACCCTAACCCTAAACTTAAACCTAACCCTAACACTTACCCTAACCGTAACACTAACGGTAACCCTAACACTTACCCTAACACTAACCCTAACCCTAAACCTAACACATATCCTTACCCTAACCCTAACCCTAACCCTAACCCTAACCGTAAACATGAACCTAATCCTAACCCTAAACCTTACCCTTAACCCTAAAACTAATCCTAACCCTTACTGGTACACTAACCCTAAACCTAAACTTAACCCCAACCCTAAACCTAACCCTAACCCTAACCCTTACCCTTACCCTATCCCTAACCCTAAACCTAACCCTAACCCTAACCAACCCAAGCCTTTACCGTAACCCTAACACTAATCCTAACCCTAACCCTTAACCTTACCCTTAACCAAACCCTAACCCTAAAACTAACCTTAACCCTAACCTTAACCCTAACCCTTACCATTACCCTAACCCTAACCCTAACCCTAAACCTAAACATAACCCTAACACTAACACTAACACTTACCCTTACCCTAAACCTAACCATAAACCTAACCCTAACCCTTACCTTTACCCTCACCCTAACCTTAATTCTAACTCTAACCCTAACCCTAACCTTAACTCTAACCCTTATCCTTACCCTAACCGTAACCCTAAACCTAACCCTAAACCTAAACCAAACCCTTACTCTTACCCTAAAGCTAAACTTAACCCTAACACTTACCCTTACCCTAACCCTGACCCTAACACTAACCCTAACCCTCACCTTAACCCTAATCCTTACCCTTACCCTAACTCTAACCCTAATCCTAACCCTAACCCTAACACTTATCCTAACACTAACCCTAACCCTAAACCTTACCCTTACCTAACCCTAACCGTAAACTTAACCCTAACCCTAACCCTAAACCTAACCCTTACCAAAACCCTATCCCTAATCCTAACCCGAACCCTAACCCTAACCCTAACCCTTACCCTTACCCTAAACCTAACCTTAACCTTAACCCTAACCCTTACCCTTACCTAATGCTAAACCTAACCCTAACCCTTACCCTAACCCTAACCCTAAACTTAACCCCAACCCTAAATCTAACCCTTACCCTAACCCTAACCCTAACCCTACCCTAAAACATACCCTTAACCTAACTTTAACCCTAACCCTAACCCTAAATCTTTTCCTAAACCTAACCCTAACCCTAACCCTAACACTTAAACTAACCCTAAACCTAACCCTTACCCTAACCCTAACCCTAACCCTAACCCTTACCTAACCCAAACCCTAACCCTTACCCTTAACTTAACACTAACCCTAACCCTAACCCTTACCCTTACCCAAACGCTAACCCTAACCCTAACCCTAACCCTAACCGTTACCCTAAACCTAACCCTAACCCTAACCCTAACGCTAAACATAACCCTTACCATTACTCTAACCCTAAACCTAACCCTAACCCTTACCTTACCCTAACGCTAACCCTAACCCTAACCCTAACCTTAAACCTAAACCTAACACTTACCCTAACCGTAACCCTAACACTTACCCTAACACTAACCCTAACCCTAACCCTAACACATACCCTTACCCTGACCCTAAACCTAACCCTAACTTTAACCCTAACCCTAATCCTAACCCTAACCCTTAACCTTACCCTAAACCTAACCTTAACCATAAACCTAACCCTAACCCTAACCTTAACCCTAACCCTTACCATTACCCTAACCCTAACCCTAACCCTAAACCTAAACCTAACCCTAACCCTAACACTAACACTTACCCTTACCCTAAACCTAACCATAAACCTAACCCTAACACTTACCTTTACCCTCACCCTAACCTTAACCCTAACCCTAACCCTAAACCTAACCTTAACTCTAACCCTAATCCTTACCCTAACCCTAACCCTAAACATAACCCTAACCCTAAACCAAACACTTACTCTTACCCTAACCCTAAACCTAATCCTAACCCTTACCCTTACCCTAACCCTGACCCTAACACTAACCCTAACCCTCACCTTAACCCTAACCCTTACCCTTGCCATAACACTACCCCTAACCCTAACCCTAACCATAACACTTATCCTAACCCTAACCCTAAACCTTACCCTTACCTAACCCTAACCGTAAACTTAACCCCAACCCTAACCCTAACCCTAAACCTTACCATTGCCCTAACCCTAAACCTAACCCGAACCCTAACCCTAACCCTAACCCTAACCCATACACTTAACCTAACCCTAGCTTTAAACCTCACCCTAACCCTAACCCTAATTTTACCCCTAACCCTAACCCTAACCCTAACCCTAAACCTAACCCTTTCCCTTACCTTAAACCTAACCCTAACCCTAAACGTCAACCTTACCCTTTCCCTAAACCTAACACTAACCCTTACCCTAACCCTAACCCTAACCCTAACCTTAACCCTAACCCTTACACTTACCCTAACCCTAACCATAACCCTAACCCTAACCCTACACCTAACCCTTACCCTAACACTTACAGTTACCCTAACCCTAACCCTAAACCTAACCCTAACCGTTACCCTTACCCTCACCCTAACAACAACCTTAACCCTAACCCTAACCTTAACCCTTATCTTTACCCTAACCCTAACCCTAACCCTAAACCTAAACCTAATCCTAAACCTAACCCTTACACTTATCCTAACCCTAAACCTAAACCTAACCCTAACCCTTACCCTTACCCTAACCCTAACCCTAACCCTAACCCTAACTTTAACCCTTATCTTTACCCTAACCCTAACCCTAAACCTAAACCTAAACCTAATCCTAAACCTATCCCTTACACTTATCCTAACCCTAAACCTAAACCTAACCCTAACCCTTACCCTTACCCTAACCCTAACCCTAACCCTAACCCTAACATTAACCCTAAACCTTACCCTAACTCTAACACTAACCCTAACCTAACCCTTATCCTTACCCTAACCCTAACCTTAACCCTAACCCTAAACATAACCCTAACCCTAAACCTAAACCTTACCCTTACCCTAACCTTAACCCTAACCCTAAATCTAACCCTAACCCTAACCCTCACCCTAACCCTAATCCTAACCCTAACCCTGACCCTAAACCTTACCCATACTCTAACGCTAACCCTAACCCTTACGCTAACCCTAAACGTAACTATAACCCTAATCCTTACCCTTACCCTTACCCTAACCCTACATCTAACCCTAACCTTAACCCTAACCCTTACACTAACCCTAACCCTAAACTTTACCCTTACCTTTACCCTAAACCTAACCCTAACCCAAGCCTAACACTAACCCTACCTTAACCCTGACCCTTACCCTTACCCTAACCCTCACCCTAACACGAAACTGAGACCTAACCCTAACCCTAACCCTTAGCCTTACCCTAACCCTAACCGTAAACCTTACCCTACCCTAACCCTAACACAAACTCTAACCCTTACCCTAACACTAACGCTAACCCTAACACATACCTTTACCCTAACCCTAACCCTAACCCTAACTCTAACACTTACCCTTACCCTAACACCTACGCTAACCCTAACCCTAACCCTAACCCTAAACCTTAACCTAACCCTAACCCTAACCCTAACCCTTACCCTTACCATTACCCTAAACCTGAACCTAACCCTAACCCTAACCCTTACCCTTACCCTAACCCTAACCCTAACCCTAACACTAACCCTAACCCTTACCCTAACCCTAACCCTAACCCCTAATCCTAACCCTAAACCTAACTCTAACCCTAACCCTAACCCTAACCCTAACCCTAAACCTTACCCTAACCCTAACCCTAACCCTAAAAATAACACTAACCCTAAACCTAACCGTAAACCTAACCCTTACCCTTACCCTAAGCCTAACCCTAAACCTAACCCTAACCCTAACCCTAACCCAAACCCTAACCTCTAACCCTAACCCTAACCCTAACCCTAACCCTTACCCTTAACATTACCCTAAACCTAAACCTAACCCTAACCCTAACCCTTACCCTTACCCTAACCCTAACCCTAACACTAACACTAACCCTAACCCTTACACTAACCCTAACCCTAACCCCTAATCCTAACCCTAAACCTAACTCTAACCCTAACCCTAACCCTAACCCTCACCCTAAACCTTACCCTAACCCTAACCCTAACCCTAAAAATAACACTAACCCTAACCCTAACCGTAAACCTAACCCTTACCCTTACCTAAGCCTAACCCTAAACCTAACCCTAACCCTAACCATAACCCAAACCCTAACCTCTAACCCTAACCCTAACCCTAACACTTACCCTTACCCTAACCCCTACCCTAACACTTACCCTAACCTCTAACCCTAACCCTAACCGTAACCTTAACCCTAACCCTTACCCTTATCCTAACCCTAACCCTAACCCTAACACTTACCCTTACCCTAACCCCTACCCTAACACTTACCCTAACCTTACCCCTTACCCTAACACTAACCCTAACACTAACCCTTACCCTTACCCTAACCCTAAACCTAACGCTAACCCTAACCCTAATCCTAACCCTTTCCCTTACCCTAAACCTAACCCTAACCCTAAACCTCAACCTTACCCTTTCCCTAAACCTAACACTAACCCTTACACTAAACCTGACCCTAACCCTAACCCTAACACTAAGCGTAACCCTAACCCTCACCCTTACCCTAACCCTAACCCTAACCCTACACCTAACCCTTACCCTAACACTTACCCTTACCCTAACACTAAACCTAATCCTAACCCTTACCCTTACCCTCACCCTAATAATAACCTTAACCCTAACCCTAACCCTAACCCTAACCCTTACCCTAACCCTAACCCTTACTCTAAACCTAACCCTTACCCTAACCCTAACCCTAACTATAAACCTAAACCTTACCTTTACCCTAACCCTAAACTTAACCCTAACCTTAACCCTAACCCTTACACTAACCCTAACACTAACCCTTACCCTTACCCTAATCCTAACCCTAACCCAAGCCTAACACTAACCCTACCTTAACCCTGACCCTTACCCTTACCCTAACCCTAACCCTAACACTAAACTGAAACCTAAACCTAACCCTAACCCGTAGCCTTACGCTAAAACTAAACGTAAACCTTACCCTAACCCTAACCTTAACATTAACCCTAACCCTTACCCTAACCCTAACCCTAACACATACCCTTACCCTAACCCTAACCCTAACCCTGACACTTACCCTTACCCTAACACCTGCGCTAACCCTAACGCTAACCCTAAACCTTAACCTAACCCTAACCCTAACCCTTACCCTTACCATTAACCTAACCCTAAACCTAACCTTAACCCTAACCCTAACCCTAACAATTACCCTTACCCTAACCCTGAACCCTAACCCCTAACACTAAACCTAACCCTTAACCTAAACATAACCCTAACCGTTACCTTAAACCTAACCTAAACCAACCCTAACCCTTACCCTTACCTTAACCCTAACCCTAAACCTTACCCTTACCCTTACCCTAATGCTAATCCGAACCCCTACCCTAAACCTAACCGTAACCCTAACACATACCCTTACCCTAACCCTAACCCTTAGCCTAACCGTTACCCTACACCTAACCCTAACCCTCACCGTTACCCTAACGCTAAACCTAACCCTTACCCTTACCCTAACGCTAACCCTAACCCTTACCCTAAACCAAACCCTAACCCTAACCCTAACACTTCCCCTTACCCTAACCCCTACCCTAACACTTACCCTATCCGTAACCCTTACCCTAACCCTAACCCTAACACTAACCCTTACCCTTACTCTAACCCTAAACCTAACCCTAACCCTAACCCTAATCCTAACCCTTTCCCTTATCCTAAACCTAACCCTAACCCTAAAGCTCAACCTTACCCTTTCCCTAAACCTAACACTAACCCTAATACTAAACCTAACCCTAACCCTAATCCTAACCCTAAGCGTAACCCTAACCCTTACCCTTACCCTCACCCTAATAATAACCTTAACCCTAACCCTCACCCTAACCTTAACCCTTATCCTTTCCCTAACCCGAACCCTAACCCTAAACCTAAACCTAATCCTAAACCTAACCCTTACACTTACCCTAACCCTAACCCTAAACCTAACCCTAACCCTAACCCTTACCCTACCCCTAACCATAACCCTAACCCTAACAATAACCTTAACCCTTACCATAAACCTAAACCTTACCCTTACCCTAACCCTAACCCTAACGCTTAACCTTACCCTAAACCTAACCCTAACCCTAAATCCAAACCTAACCTTACCCTAACCCTAACCCTAAACCTAACCCTAACCGTAAACCTAACCCTTACCCCTACCCTAAACCTAACCCTAACCCAAACCTAACACTTACCCTTACCCTAATCCTAACCCTAACCCTAAACCTTACCCTGACTCTAACCCTAACCCTAACCCTAACCCTAACCCTAACACTAACTATAATCCTAACCCTTACCATTACCCTTACCCTAACCCTAAACCTAACCTTAACCCTAACCCTAACCCTAAACCTAACCCTTACCCTAAACATAACCCTAACCCTAACGCTTACCCTTACCCTAATCCTAACCCTAACCCTAACCCTAAACCTTACCCTTACTCTAACCCTATGGTTTACCCTAACCCTAACCCTAACTATAACCCTAACCCTTACCTTACATAACCCTAAACCTAACCCTAACCTTAACCCTAACCCTTACACTAACCCTAACACTAACCCTTACCCTTACCCTTACCCTAACCCTAACCCTAACCCAAACCCAACACTAACCCTACCTTAACCCTGACCCTTACCATTACCCTAACCCTAACCCTAACCCTAACCTCAAACCTAACCCTAACCCTGAACCTTAGCCTTACCCTAACCCTAACCGTAAACCTTACCCTAACACTAACCTTAACGCTAACCCTAACCCTTACCCTAACTCTAACCCTAACACATACCCTTACCCTAACCTTAACCCTAACCCTAACCCTAACACTTACCCTTACCCTAACACCTACGCTAACCCTAACCCTAACCCTTACACTTATGCTAACCCTAACCCTAACCCTAAACTTATACTTAACCCTAACCCTAACCCTAACCCTAACCCTTACCCTAACCCTTAACCTAACCCTAACCCTAACCCTAAACCTAACCCTTACACTAACCCTAACCTTAATCCTAACCCTAACCATTACCTTACCCTAACCCTAACCTTAACCCTAACCCGAAACCTAACCATAACCCTAACCGTATCCGTAACCCTAACCCTTACCCTTACCCTAACCCTAACCCTAACCCTAATCCTAACCAAAAACCTAACCCTAACCCTAACCCTAACTCTTACCCTTACCCTAACCCTAACCCTAAACCTAAACCTAACCCTTACCCTTAGCCTCACAATAACCCTAAACCTAACCCTAACCCTTACCCTAACCCTAACCCTAATCCTAACTCTAACCCTTACCCTTGCCTAACCATAACCCTAACCCTAAGCCTAAAACTAACCTTACCTTAACCCTAACCCTTACCCATATCCTAACCCTAACCCTAACCCTAACACTTACCCTTACCCTAACCCCTACCCTAACCCTAACCCTAACCCTAAACCTTAACCTAACCCTAACCCTAACCCTAACCCTTACGCTTAACCTAACCCTAATCCTAACACTAACAGTAAAACTTACCCTTACCATAACCCTAACCCTAACCCTAACACTAAAACTTACCCTTACCCTAAACATAACCCTAACCCTTACCCTAAACCTAATCCTAACCCTAACTCTAACCCTCACACTTACCCTAACAATAAACCAAAATCTTACCCTAACCCTATCCCTAACCCTAAACTTACCATAACCCTAACCATAAACCTAACCCTAACCTTAACCCTAACCCTAACCATTGCCCTTACCCTAAACCTAACCCTAATCCTACCACTAACCCTAACCCTAACCCTAAACATAACCCTTACCCTAACCCTAACCCTAAACGAAACCCTAACCCTAACCCAAACCCTCTCCTCTAACCCTAACCCTAAACCTAACCCTAACCCTTACCCTTACTCTAACCCTAACCTTAACGCTAACACTTACCCTTCCCCTAAACCCTACCCTAACCCTCAACCTAATCCTAACCCTAAACCTAACTCTTACACTTACCCTAACCCTAAACCTATCCCTAACCCTAACCCTAACCCTTACCCTTACCCTAAACCTAACCCTCACCCTCACCCTAAACCCTACCCTTACCCTAAACCTAACCCGAACCCTTACCCTAAACCTAATCCTAACCCTAACCCTTAACCTTACATTAACCCTAATCCTAACCCTAACCTTTCCGCTAACCCTAACCATAATCCTAACACTAAACCTTACCCTTACCCTAAACTTAACCCTAAACCTAACCCTAACCCTAACCATAACCCTAACCATTACCCTAACCCTAACCCTAATCCTACCCCTAACCCTTACCCTTACCCTAACCCTAGCCCTAAACCTAAACATAAACTTAACCCTAACCTTAACCTTAACCCTCAACCTTACCCTTACTCTAACCCTAACCCTAACCCTAACCCTTAACCTAACCCTAAAACTAACCCTAAACCCTAACCCTTACCCTAACCCTAACCCTAACCCCTAAGCCAAACCATTACACTAACCCTAACCCTAACCCCTAAACCTAACCCTAACCTTATCCCTAACCCTTACCCTTATCCTAAACCTAACCCTAACCCTAACACTTACCCTTACCCTAACCACTACCCTAACATTAATCCTAACCCTAAACCTTAACCTAACCCTAACACTATCCCTTACCCTTACCCTAATGCTAACCCTAACCCTTACCCTAATCCTAACCCTAACCCTAGGACATACCCTTACCCTAACCATAACCATAACCCTAAACCTTACACTAAACCTAACCCTAATCCTAACCCTTACAATAATCCTAAACTTAACCCCGACTAAACCTAAACCTAACCCTAATTCTAACCCTTACACTTACCCTAACCCTAACCCTAAACCTAACCCTAACCCTAACCCTAACCCTAACCTTTACACTAACCCTAACCCTAACCCTTACCATTACAATAACCCTAACCCTAACCCAAGCCTAACACTAACCCTACCTTAACCCTGAACCTTACCCTTACCCTACCCCTAACCCTACCCCTAACCTGAAACATAACCCTAACCCTAGCCCTTAGCCTTACCCTAAGCCTAACCGTAAACCTTACCCTAACCCTAACCCTAACACTAACCCTAACCCTTACCCTAACCCTAACCTTAACCCTAACCCTTACCCTACCCCTAACCCTAATCCTACCCCTAACCCTTACCCTTACCCTAACCCTAACCCTAAACCTAAACCTAAACCTAACCCTAACCTTAACCTTAACCCTCAACCTTACCCTTACTCTAACCCTAACCCTAACCCTAACACTGTCCCTAACCCTTACCCTTATCCTAAACCTAAACCTAACCCTAACACTTTCCCTTACCCTAACCACTACCCTAACATTAATCCTAACCCTAAACCTTAACCTAACCCTAACACTATCCCTTACCCTTACCCTAACGCTAACCCTAACCCTTACCCTAACCCTAACCCTAACCCTAACACATACCCTTACCCTAACCATAACCATAACCCTAAAACTTACACTAAACCTAACCCTAACCCTAACCCCTACAATAATCCTAAACTAAACCCCGACTAAACCTAAACCTAACCCTAACTTTAACCCTTACACTTACCCTAACCCTAACCCTAAACCTAACCCTAACCCTAACCTTAACCCTAACCGTTACCCTAACCCTAACCCCAACCCTTACCATTACTCTAACCCTAACCCTAACCCAAGCCTAACACTAACCCTACATTAACCCTGACCCTTACCCTTACCCTAACCCTAACCCTAACCTGAAACATAACCCTAACCCTAGCCCTTAGCCTTACCCTAACCCTAACTGTAACCCTTACCCTAACCCTAACCCTAACACTAACCCTATCTCTTACCCTAACCCTAACCCTAACCCTAAACCCTAACCCTAACCCTAAACCTAACTCTAACCCTAACCCTAACCCTAAAACCAACCCTAACCCTTACCGTAACCCTAACCCTAAACCTTACCCTAAACCTAACCCTAACCCTAAACTTAACCATAACCGTAACCCTAACCCTAAAACTAACCTTATCCCTAACCCTAAACCTAACCCTAACCGTAAACGTAACCCTTACCCTTACCCTAACCCTAAACCTAAACCTAACCTCTAACCCTAACCCAAACCCTAACCTCTAACCCTGACCCTAACCCAAACGTTAACCCTAACCCTTACCTTATCCTAACCCTAACCCTAACAATAACACCTACCCTTACCCTAACCCCTACCCTAACCCTTACCCTAACCCTAACCCTTACACTTACCCTAACCCTAAACCTAGCCCTAAACGTAACCCTTTCCCTTACCCTAACACTAACCCTAACCCTAACCCAAAACCTTACTCTTACCCTTAACCTAACCCTAACCCTTACCCTAAACCTAACCCTAACCCTAACCGTAACCCTAACCCTTACACTAACCCTAACCGTAACCCTAACCCTTCCCTTACCCACACCGTAACCCTAAACTTAACCCTAACCCTAAACCTAACCCTAACCCTTACCCTTACCCTAACCCTAACCCTAACCCTAACATTAACCCTAACCCTTACCCTAACTCTAATCCTAACCCTAAACCTAACGCTAACCTAACCCTAAACCTAAGCCTAAGCCTAACCCTAACCCTAACCCTTACTCTTATCCTAACCCTAACCCTAACCCTAAACTTAAACTTAACCCTAACCCTAACCCTAACGCTTACCCTTACCCTAAGCCTAACCCTAACCCTAACCCTTACCCTAACCCTTAACCTAACCCTAACCCTAAACCTAACCCTTACACTAACCCTAACCTTAATCCAAAACCTAACCATTACCTTACCCTAACCCTAACCTTAACCCTAACCCGAAACCTAACCATAACCCTAACCGTAACCGTAACCCTAACCCTTACCCTTACCCTAACCCTAACCCTAACCCAAACCAAAAACCTAACCCTAACCCTAACCCTAACTCTTACCCTTACCCTAACCCTAACCCTAAACCTAAACCTAACCCTTTCCCTTAGCCTCACAATAACCCTAAACTTAAGCCTAACCCTAACCCAAACCCTTATTCTTACCCTAACTCTAACCCTAACCCTAACCCTAACCCTAACCCTAAACCTAACCCTTACCCTTACCCTAACCCTAACCCTAAACCTAACCCTAACCCTTACCCTAACCCTAACCCTAATCCTAACTCTAACCCTTACCCTTGCCTAACCCTAACCCTAACCCTAAAACTAACCTTACCTTAACCCTAACCCTTACCCATATCCTAACCCTAACCCTAACCCTAACACTTACCCTTACCCTAACCCCTACCCTAACCCTAACCCTAAACCTTAACCTAACCCTAACCCTAACCCTAACCCTTACGCTTAACCTAACCCTAACCCTAACACTAACAGTAAAACTTACCCTTACCATAACCCTAACCCTAACCCTAACACTAAAACTTACCCTTACCCTAAACATAACCCTAACCCTTACCCTAAACGTAATGCTAACCCTAACTCTAACCCTCACACTTACCCTAACAATAAACCTAAATCTTACCCTAACCCTAACCGTAACCCTAAACTTACCCTAACCCTAACCATAACCCTAACCCTAACCTTAACCCTAACCCTAACCCTTGCCCTTACCCTAAACCTAACCCTAATCCTAACACTAACCCTAACCCTAACCCTAAACATAACCCTTACCCTAACCCTAACCCTAAATCTAATCCTAACCCTAACACAAACCCTCACCTCTAACCCTAACCCTAACCCTAACCCTAACCCTAACCCTTACCCTTACTCTAACCCTAACCCTAACGCTAACACTTACCCTTCCCCTAAACCCTAACCTAACCCTCACCCTAATCCTAACCCTAAACGTAACCCTTACACTTACCCTAACCCTAAACCTATCCCTAACCCTAACCCTAACCCTTACCCTTACCCTAAACCTAACCCTCACCCTAACCCTAAACCCTACACTTACCCTAAACCTAACCCGAACCCTTACCCTAAACCTAAACCTAACCCTAACCCTTAACCTTACCTTAACCCTAATCCTAACCCTAACCCTTCCGCTAACCCTAACCATAATCCTAACCCTAAACTTACCCTTACCCTAAACTTAACCCTAAACCTAACCCTAACCCTAACCATAACCCTAACCCTTACCCTAACCCTAACCCTAATCCTACCCCTAACCCTTATCCTTACCCTAAACCTAACCCTAAACCTATACATAAACCTAACCCTAACCTTAACCTTAACCCTCAACCTTACCCTTACTCTAACCCTAACCCTAACCCTAACACTAAACCTAACCCTAACACTAACCCAAAAACCCTAACCCTTACCCTAACCCTAACCCTAACCCCTAACCCAAACCATAACACTAACCCTAAACCTAACCCTAACCCTAACCCTTACCCTTAACCTAAACCTAACCCTAACCCTAACATTTACCCTTACCCTAACCACTACCCTAACATTAATCCTAACCCTAAACCTTAACCTAACCCTAACACGATCACTTACCCTTACCCTAACGCTAACCCTAACCCTTACCCTTACCCTAACCCTAACCCTAACCCTAACCCTAACCCTTACAATAATCCTAACTTAACCCCGACTAAACCTAAACCTAACCCTAACTCTAACCCTTACACTTACCCTAACCCTAACCCTAAGCTTTACACTAACCCTAACCCTAACCCTTACCATTACCTTAACCCTAACCCTAACCCAAGCTTAACACTAACCCTACCTTAACCCTGACCCTTACCCTTACCCTACCCCTAACCCTAACCCTAACCCTTAGCCTTACCCTAACCCTAACCGTAAACCTTACCCTAACCCTAACCCTAACACTAACCCTAACACTTACCCTAACCCAAACCCTAACCCTAACCCTAACCTAAATTTAACCCTAACCCTAACCCTAAAACCAACCCTAACCCTTACCGTAACCCTAACACTAAACCTTACCCTAAACCTAAACCTAACCCTAACCTTAACCGTAACCCTAACCCTAACCCTAACCCTAACCTTAACCCTAACCCTAAACCTAACCCTAACCCTAACCTTAAACCTAACCCTTACACTTACCCTAACCCGAACCCTAAACCTAACCTATAACCCTAACACAAACCCTAACTTCTAACCCTAACCCTAACCCTAACGTTAACCCTAACCCTTACCCTTATCCTAACCCTAAACCTAACAATAACACCTACCCTTACCCTAACCCCTACCCTAACCCTTACCCTAACCCTAACCCTTACACTTACCCTAACCCTAAACCTAACCCTAACCCTAGCCCTAAACTTAACCCTTTCCCTTACCCTAACACTAACCCTAACCCTAACCCTAAACCTTACCATTACCCTAAACCTAACCCTAACCCTTACCCTAAACCTAACCCTAATCCTAACCCTAACCGTAACCCTAACCCTTACACTAACCCTAACCCTAACCCTAACCCTAACCCTTACCCTTACCCTCACCCTAATCCTAAACTTAAACCTAACTCTAATCCTAACCCTAACCCTAACGCTAACCTAACCCTTATCCTTACACTAAACCTAACCCTAACCCTACCCCTACACCTAACTCTAACCCTAAACCTAAATCTTACCCTTAACCTAACCCTAAGCCTAAATCTAAGCCTAACCCTTACCCTTAGCATAACCCTAACCCTAACTCTAACACTAACCCTAAAATAAACCCTAACCCTAAACCTAACCCTTACCCTTACCCTAAGCCTAACCCAAAACCTAACCCTAACTCTTACCCTTACCCTAACCCTAACCCTAATCCTAACACTAACCCTTACACTTACCGTAACCCTAAACCTAAACGTAACACTTACCCTTACCCTAACACCTATCCTAACCCTACCCCTAACCCTAACCCTTAAACTAAACCTAACCCTAACCCTTACCCTTAACCTAACCCTAACCCTAACCCTTACCCTTACCCTAACCCTAACCCTAACCCTAACACTAAAACTTACCCTTACCCTAAACATAACCCTAACCCTTACCCTAAACCTAACCCTAACCCTAACCCTTACCCTAACAATAAACCTAAACCTTACCCTAAACTTAACCCTAACCCTAACCCTAAACTTACACTAAACCTAACCATAACCCTAACCCTAATCTTAACCCTAAACCTAATCCTAACCCTTGCCCTTACCCTAACCCTAAACCTAACACTAACCATAACCCTAACCCTAAACCTAACCCTTAGCCTAACCCTAACCCTAAACCTAACCCTAAAACTAACCCAAACCCTAACCTCTAACCCTAACCCTAAGCCTTACCCTAACCCTTACCCTAACCCTAACCCTTGCCCTTAACCTAACCCTAACCCTAAACCTAAACCTAACCCTAACCTTAACCTTAACCCTAACTCTTACCCTTACTCTAACCCTACCCCTAACCCTAACCCTTAACCTAACCCTAACACTAACCCTAAACCCTAACCCTTACCCTAACCCTGACCCTAACCCCTAAACCTAACCATAACACTAACCCTAAACCTAAACCCTAACCCTAACAGTAACACTAACCCTAACCCTTACCCTTATCCTAAACCTAAAACTAACCCTAACACTTACCCTTACACTAAACCCTACCCTAACCCTAACCCTAAAACATAACCTAAACCTGACCCTTACCCTAACCCTTACCCATACCCTAACGCTAACACTAACACTTTCCCTAACCCTAACCCTAACTCTAACACATACCCTAACCCTAACCCTAACTCTAACCCTTACCCTAACCCTAATCCTTACCCTAACCCTAACACATACCCTTACCCTAACCCTAACCCTTACCCTAACCCTAACACATACCCTAACCCAAACAATAACCCTAACCCTAACCCTAACCCTAACCCTAACCTTACCCTAACCCTTACCCTAACCCTAACCCTTGCCCTTAACCTAACCCTAACCCTAAACCTAAACCTAACCCTAACCTTAACCTTAACCCTAACTCTTACCCTTACTCTAACCCTACCCCTAACCCTAACCCTTAACCTAACCCTAACACTAACCCTAAACCCTAACCCTTACCCTAACCCTGACCCTAACCCCTAACCCTAACCATAACACTAACCCTAAACCTAAACCCTAACCCTAACAGTAACACTAACCCTAACCCTTACCCTTATCCTAAACCTAAAACTAACCCTAACACTTACCCTTACACTAAACCCTACCCTAACCCTAACCCTAAAACATAACCTAAACCTGACCCTTACCCTAACCCTTACCCATACCCTAACGCTAACACTAACACTTTCCCTAACCCTAACCCTAACTCTAACACATACCCTAACCCTAACCCTAACTCTAACCCTTACCCTAACCCTAATCCTTACCCTAACCCTAACACATACCCTTACCCTAACCCTAACCCTTACCCTAACCCTAACACATACCCTAACCCAAACAATAACCCTAACCCTAACCCTAACCCTAACCCTAACCTTACCCTAACCCTAACCCTAACACTAACCCTAACCCTTACCCTAACCCTAACCCTAACCCTAAAACCTAACCCTAACCCTGAACCTAACTCAAACCCTAACCCTAACCCTAAACCTAACCTTAACCGTAACCCTAACCCTAACCCTAACCCTCATCTTAACCCTAACCCTAAACCTAAACCTTGCCCTTACCCTAACCCTAACCCTAACCCTAACCCTAACCCTAACCTTACCCTAACCCTAACCCTAACTCTAACCCTAACCCTTACCCTAACCCTAACCCTAACCCTAAAACCTAACCCTAACCCTGAACCTAACTCTAACCCTAACCCTAAACCTAAACCTAACCTTAACCGTAACCGTAACCCTAACCCTAACCCTCATCTTAACCCTAACCCTAAACCTAACCCTTGCCCTTACACTAACCCTAACCCTAACCCTAAACTAACCCTAACCCTAACCCTAAACCTAACCCTGACCCTTACCCTAACCCTAACAATAAACATAACCTGTAACCCTAACCCAAACCCTAACCTCAAACCCTAACCCTAACCCTAACGTTAAACCTAACCCTTACCCTAACCCTAACCATAAACTTAACCCTAACCCTAACCCTATCCTTAACCCTTATCCTTACCCTAACCCTAACCCTAACGCTAAACCTAACCCTAAACCTTACCCTTACCCTAACCCTAACCCTAAACCTAACATTAACCCTAACCCTTACCCTAACTCTAACCCTAACCCTAACCCTAACGCTAACCTAAACCTTATCCTTACCATAACCCTAACTGTAACCCTTACAGTAAACCTAACCCTAACCCTAAACCTAAACCTTACCCTTAACCTAACTGTAACCCTAAATCTAACCCTAACCCGTACCCTTACCCTAACCCTAACCCTAACCCTTAACCTAACCCTAACCCTAACCCTAACCCTAACCCTTACCCTTACCCTAAACCTAACCCTAACCCTTACCCTTACCCTAACCCTAACCCTAACCCTAAACCTTACCCTTACCCTAACCCTAACCCTTAACCTTACCCTAACCCTAACCCTAACTCTACCCTAAACCTTACCCTTACCCTTAGCCTAACCCTAACCCTAAACCTAACACTTACCGTTACCCTAACCCCTTCACTAACCCTAACCCTAACCCTAACCTAACCCTTACACTTCCCCTTCCCCTAACCGTAAACCGAACCCTAACCCTAACCCTAACCCTTACCCTTAAACTTACCCTAGCCCTAATCCTAAACCTAACACTTACCCTTACCCTAACACCTTCCCTACCCCTACCCCTAACCCTAATCCTAACCCTAAACCTTACCCTTACCCTAACCCTAACCCTAAACCTTACCCTAACCCTAACTCTAACCCTAACCCTAACACTTACCCAAACCCTAACCCTAACCCTAACACTAAGACTTACCCTTACCCTAACCCTTACCCTTACCCTAAACCTAACCCTAACCCTAACCCTTACCCTTCCCCTTACCCTAACCCTAAACCTAACCCTAACCCTTACCCTTAACCTTACCCAAACCCTAATCCTAAACCTAACACTTACCCTTACCCTAACACCTTCCCTATCCCTAACCCTAACCCTAACCCTAACCCTTAGCCTTACCCTAATCCTAACCCTAACCCTAACCCTAACCGTAACCCTAAACCTAACCCTAAACCTAACCCTAACCCTAACCCTAACCCTTACCCTAACCCTAAACTTATCCCCAACACTAAACCTAACCCTAACCCTAACCCTAACCCTTACCCTTAACCTAACCCTAACCCTAAACCTAACCCAAAACCTAACCCTAACCCTAACCCTTACACTAACCCTAACCCTAAACCTAACCCTAATACTTAACCTTATCCTAGCCCTAACCCTAACCCTAACCCTAACCCTAACACTAATCTTAACCCTAACCCTTAACCTTACCCTAACCCTAACCCTAACCCTAAACTTAAACCTAAACCTAACCCTAACCCTAACCCTTACCCTTACCCTAACCCTAACCCTTACCCTAACCCCAATCCTAACTCTAACCCTAACCCTTACCCTTATCATAACCCTAAACCTAACCCTAACATTAACCCTAACCCTTACCCTTACCCTAACCCTAACTTTAACCCTAACCCTAACACTAAAGGTTACCCTTACCTTAAACATAACCCTAACCCTTACCCTAAACCTAACCCTAACCCTAACCGTAACACTTACCGTTACCTTAACCCTAACCCTAACCCTTACCCTTTCCCTAATGCTAACCCTAACCCTTACCTAACCCTAACACTAAACCTAACACATACCCTTACCCTAACCCTAACCCTAACCCTAAATCTAACCCTAACCCTCACCATAGCACTAACCCTAACACTAACCCTAACCTTAACCCTAACCCTTACCCTTATCCTAAACCTAACCCAAACCCTAACACTTACCCTTACCCTAACCCCTATCCTAAACCTAACCCTAACTCTAAACCTTAACCTAACCCTAACCCTAACCCTAACCCTGACCCTTAACCTAACGCTAAACCTAAACCTTACCCTAACCCTAACCCTAACACATACCCTTACCCTAACCCTAACCCTAACACTAACCGTAACCCTAACCTTACACTAAAACTAACCCTAACCCTAACCCTTACAATAATCCTAAACTTAACAACAAGACTAAACCTAACCCTAACCCTAACTCTTACCCTTACCCTAATGCTAAACCAAACCCTAAACCTAACCCTAACCCTTACCCTTACCCTAAACCTAACCCTAACCCTAACCCTAAACCTTACTCTTGCCCTAACCCTAACCCTAACCCTAATCCTAATCCTTACCCTTACCCTAACCTTAACCTAACCCTTACCCTAAACCTAACCCTATCTTTAACCCTTACCCTAAACCTAACCCTATACCTAACCCTAAACTTAACACTTTCCCTTACCCTAACCCTAACCCTTACCCTAACCCTACCCTAAACCTTACCCTAAACCTAACCCTAACCCTAACCCTAACCGTAACACTAACCCTTACCCTAACCCTAACCCTAAACCTAACCCAAACCCTTGCCTTTACCCTCACCCTAACCCTAACCTTAACCCTAACCCTAATCCTATCCTGAACCCTTATCCTTACCCTAACCCTAACCCTAAGCCTAAACCTAACCATAACCCTTACCCTTACCCTACCCCTAACCCTAACCCTAACCCTAACATTAACCCTAACCCTTACCCTAACTCTAACCCTAACCCTAAACCTAACGCTAACCTAACCCTTATCCTTACCCTAACAATAACCATAACATTAACCCTAAACCTAATCCTAACCCTAAACCTAAACCTTACCTTTAACCTAACCCTAACTTTCTTCTAACCCTAACTCTTACCCTTACCCTAACCCTAACCCTAACCCTAAACCTAACTCTAACCCTAAACGTAACCCTAACCCTTACCCTTTCCCTAAACCTAACCCTAACCCTAACCCTAACCCTTACCCTTACCCTAACCCTAACCCTAACCCTAACCCTTATCCTTACCCTAACCCTAACCGTAACCCTAACCCTAACCCTAACCCTAACCTTAACCCTAACCCTAACACTAACCCTTGCCCTTACCCAAACCGTAACCCTAAACCTAACCCTAAACATAACCCTAACCCTAAACCTAAACCTAATCCTTACCCTAACAATAACCATAAAACTAAACTAACCTCTAACCCTAACCCAAACCCTAACCTCTAAACCTAACCCTAACCCTAACCCTAAACCCTAACCCTAACCCTAAACCTAACTCTAACCCTAACCATAACCCTAACCCCAAAACTAACCCATACCCTAACCCTAACCCTAAACCTTACCCTAAACCTAACCTAACCCTAACCTTAACCGTACCCTAACCCTAACCCTAACCCTAACCTTAACCCTAACCCTAACACTAAGAGTTGCCCTTACAGTACCCCTAACCCTAAACCTAACCCTAAACCTAATCCTAAACCTAACCCTAAACCTAATCCTTACATTTACCCTAACCCTAAACCTAATCCTAACCTCTAACCCTAACCCAAACCCTAACCTCTAACCCTAACCCTAACGTTAACCCTAACCCTTACCCTTATCCTAACCCTAACCCTAACCCTAACCCTTACCCTAACCTAAAACTAACACTAACCCTAACCCTAAACTTAACCCTTTCCCTTACCATAATGCTGACCCTAACCCTAAACCTTAAACTTACCCTAAACCTAACCCTAACCCTTACCCTAACCCTAACCTTAACCCTAACCCAAACCCTAAACTCTTACCCTAACCCTAACCCTAACGTTAACCCTAACCCTCACCCTTATCCTAACCCTAACCCTAACCCTACCACTTACCCTTACCCTAACCCCTACCCTAACCCTTACCCTAACCCTAAACTTTAACCTTACCCTAACGCTAACCCTTACCCTTACCCTAACCCTAAACCTAACCCTAATCCTAACTCTAACCTTAAACCTTTCCCTTACCCTAACCCTAAACCTAACCCTAACCCTAAACCTTACCCTTACCCTAATCCTAACCCTAACCCTTAACCTAAACCTAACCCTAACCTAACCCTAACAGTAACCCTAACCCTTACTCTAACCCTAACCCTAAACCTAACCTGTAACCCTAACCAAAACCCTAACCTCAAACCCTAACCCTAACCCTAACCTTAACCCTAACCCTTACCCTAACCCTAACCCTAAACTTAACCCTAACCCTAACCCTATCCTTAACACTTATCCTTACCCTAACCCTAACTCTAACCCTAAACCTAACCCTAAACCTTACCCTTACCCTTACCCTAACCCTAACCCTAACCCTAACATTAACCCTAACCCTTACCCTAACTCTAACCCTAACCCTAACCCTAACGCTAACCTAAACCTTATCCTTACCATAACCCTAACTCTACCCTAACTGTAAACCTAACCCTAACCCTAAACCTAAACCTTACCCTTAACCTAACTGTAACCCTAAATCTAACCCTAACCCGTATCCTTACCCTAACCCTAACCCTAACCCTTAACCTAACCCTAACCCTAACCGTAACCCTAACCCTTACCCTTACCCTAAACCTAACCCTAACCCTTACCCTTACACTAACCCTAACCCTAACCCTAACCCTAAACCTAACACTTACCCTTACCCTAAACCCTTCACTAACCCTAACCCTAACCCTAACCCTAACCCTTAACCTTACCCTAACCCTAATCCTAAACCTAACACTTACCCTAACCCTAACACCTTCCCTACCCCTACCCCTACCCCTAACCCTAACCCTAAACCTTACCCTTACCCTAACCCTAACCCTAACCCTTACCCTAACCCTAACCCTAACCCTAACCCTAACCCTTACCCAAACCCTAACCCTAACCCTAACTCTAAGCCTTACCCTTACCCTAACCCTTACCCTTACCCTAAACCTAACACTAACCCTAACCCTAACCCTTACCCTTCCCCTTACCCTAACCCTAAACCTAACCCTAACCCTATCTCTAACCCTTACCCTTAACCTTACCCTAAACCTAATCATAAACCTAACACTTACCCTTACCCTAACACCTTCCCTACCCCTACCCCTAACCCTAACCCTAAACCTTAACTTAACCCTAACCCTAACCCTAACCCTTAGCCTTACCATAATCCTAACCCTAACCCTAACCGTAAACCTAAACCTAACCCTAAACCTAACCCTAACCCTAACCCTAACCCTTACCCTAACCCTAAACTTATCCCCAACACTAAACCTAAACCTAACCCTAACCATAACCCTTACCCTTAACCTTACCCTAACCCTAAACCTAACCCTAAACCTAACAATAACCCTTACACTAAACCTAACCCTAAACCTAACCCTAACACTTAACCTTATCCTAGCCCTAACCCTAACCCTAACCCTAACACTAACACTAACCTTAACCCTAACCCTTAACCTTACCCTAACCCTAACCCTAACCCTAACCCTAACCTAACCCTAACCCTAACCCTTACCCTTACCCTAACCCTAACCCTTACCCTAACCCTAACCCTAACTCTAACCCTAACCCTTACCCTTACCATAACCCTAAACCTAACCATAACCTTAACCCTAACCCTTACCCTTACCCTAACCCTAACTTTAATCCTAACCCTAACACTAAAGGTTACCCTTACCCTAAACATAACCCTAACCCTTACCCTAAACCTAACCCTAACCCTAACCGTAACCCTTACCCTTACCTTAACCCTAACCCTAACCCTTACCCTTTCCCTAACGCTAACCCTAACCCTTACCTAACCCTAACACTAAACCTAACACATACCCTTACCCTAACCCTAACCCTAACCCTAACCCTAAATCTAACCATAACCCTCACCATAGCACTAACCCTAACACTAACCCTAACCTTAAGCCTAACCCTTACCCTTATCCTATACCTAACCCAAACCCTAACACTTACACTTACCCTAACCCCTATCCTAAACCTAACCCTAACTCTAAACCTTAACCTAACCCTAACCCTAACCCTAACCCTGACCCTTAACCTAACGCTAAACCTAAACCTTACCCTAACCCTAACCCTAACACATACCCTTACCCTAACCCTAACACTAACCGTAACCCTAAACCTTACACTAAAACTAACCCTAACCCTAACCCTTACAATAATCCTAAACTTAACAACAAGACTAAACCTAACCCTAACCCTAACTCTAACCCTTACTCTTACCCTAACCCTAACCCTAAACCTAAACCTAACCCTAACCCTAACCCTAACTGTTACCCTAAACTTAACCCTAACCCTTACCATTACCCTAACCCTAAACCTAACCCAAAGCCTAACACTAACATTACCTTAACCCTGACCCTTACCCTTACCCTAACCCTAACCCTAACCCTAACCTGAAACCTAACCCTAACCCTAACCCTTAGACTTACCCTAACCCTAACCGTAAACCTTACCCTAACCCTAACCCTAACACTAACCCTAACCCTTACCCTAACCCTAACCCTAACCCTAAACCCTAACCCTAACCCTAAACCTAACTCTAACCCTAACCCTAACCCTAACCCCAAAACTAACCCTTACCCTAACCCTAACCCTAAACCTTACCCTAAACCTAACCCTAACCCTAACCTTAACCGTACCCTAACCCTAACCCTAACCCTAACCTTAACCCCAACCCTAACACTAAGAGTTGCCCTTACCCTACTCCTAACCCTAAAACTAACCCTAAACCTAATCCTAACCCTAACCCTAAACCTAATCCTTACCCTTACCCTAACCCTAAACCTAAACCTTACCTCTAACCCTAACCCAAATCCTAACATCTAACCCTAACCCTAACCCTAACGTTAAGCCTAACCCTTACCCTTATCCTAACCCTAACCCTAACCCTAAACCTTACCCTAAACCTAACCCTAACCCTAACCCTAACCCTAACTCTAACCCTTACCCTAATGCTAAACCAAACCCTAAACCTAACCCTAACCCTTACACTTACCCTAAACCTAACCCTAACCCTAACCCTAAACCTTACTCTTACCCTAACCCTAACCCTAACCCTAATCCTAATCCTTACCCTTACCCTAACCCTAACCTAACCCTTACCCTAAACCTAACCCTATCTTTAACCCTAACCCTAAACCTAACCCTAACCCTAACATTAAACTTAACCCTTTCCCTTACCCTAACCCTAACCCTTACCCTAACCATACCCTAAAACTTACCCTAAACCTAACCCTAACCCTAACCCTAACCGTAACACTAACCCTTACCCTAACCCTAACCCTAAACCTAACCCAAACCCTTGCCTTTACCCTCACCCTAACCCTAACCTTAACCCTAACCCTAACCCTATCCTGAACCCTTATCCTTACCCTAACCCTAACCCTAAGCCTAAACCTAACCATAACCCTTACCCTTACCCTACCCCTACCCCTAACCCTAACCCTAACATTAACCCTAACCCTTACCCTAACTCTAACCCTAACCCTAAACCTAACGCTAACCTAACCCTTATCCTTACCCTAACAATAACCATAACCCTAACCCTAAACCTAATCCTAACCCTAAACCTAAACCTTACCCTTAACCTAACCCTAACTTTATTGTAACCTTAACTCTTACCCTTAACCTAACCCTAACCCTAACCCTAAACCTAACTCTAACCCTAAACGTAACCCTAACCCTTACCCTTACCCTAAACCTAACCCTAAACCTAACCCTAAACCTTACCCTTACCCTACCCCTAACCCTAACCCTAACCCTTACCCTAACCCTAACCCTAACTCTAACCCTAACACTTACCCTTACCCTTACCCTAACCCTAAACCTAACCCTAACCCTATCCCTTACCCTTACCCTAAACCTAACCCTAACCTAACCCTAACCCTAACCCTTACCATAACTCTAACCCTAACCCTAACACATACACTTACCCTAAACCTAACCCTAACCCTAATCGTAACCCTAAACCTAACCATAACCTAACCCTAACCCTAACCCTTACCCTAACCCTAACTGTAACCCTAATCCTAACCCTAACCCTTATCCTTATCCTAACCCTAACCGTAAACCTAAACCTAACCCTAACCTTAACATTAACCCTAACCCTTTCCCTTACTCTAACCCTAACACTAACCCAAACCCTTAACCTAACCCTAACACTAACCCTAAACCCTACCCCTTATCCTAACCCTAACCCTAACCCTAACCGTAACCATAACACTAACCCTAACACTTACCCCTAACACTAACCCTAACCCTTCCCCTTATCCTAAACCTAACCCTAACCCTAACACTTACCCTTACCATAACCCCTACCCTAACCCTAACCCTAACCCTAAACCTTACCCTAACCGTAACCCTAATCCTAACCCTAAACCTAACCCTAACCCTAACCCTAACCCTCACCCTTACCCTAACCCTAACCCGAATCCTAATCCTAACACTAACCCTTACCCTTATCCTAACCCTAACCCTAAACCTAAACCTAACCTTAACTTTAAACTTAACCCTAACCCTTTCCCTTACTCTAACGCTAACCGTAACCCTAACCCTTAACCTAACCCTAACACTAACCCTAAACAATAACCCTTACCGTAACCCTAACCCTAACCCTAAACCTAACCATAACACTAACACTAACCCTAACCCTAAACCTAACCCTAACCCTAACCCTAACCCTTACAATAATCTTAAACTTAACCCCAAGACTAAACCTAAACCTAACCCTAAGTCTAACACTTACCCTTACCCTAACCCTAAACCTAAACCTAACCCTAACCCTAACCCTAATCATAACACTAACACTAACCCTAACCCTAACCCTAACCCTAACCCTAACCCTTACAATAATCTTAAACTTAACCCCAAGACTAAACCTAACCATAACCCTAAGTCTAACCCTTACACTTACCCTAACCCCAACCCTACTCCAAAGTGTAAAACTAACCCTAACTTAACCCTGACCCTTACCCTTACCCTAACCCTAAACCTAAACCTAACCTGAAACCTAACCCTAACCCTAACCCTTAGCCTTACCCTAACCCTAACCGTAAACCTTACCCTAACCCTAAACCTATAACTAACCCTAACCCTTACCCTAACCCTAACCCTAACCCTAAACCCTAACCCTTACTCTAACCCTAACCCTAAACCTTACTATAAACCTAACCCTAATCCTAACCTTAACCGTAACCCTAACCCTAACCCTAAACTTAACCCTAACCCTAACACTAACAGTTGCCCTTACCCTACCCCTAACCCTAAACCAAACCCTAAACCTAATCCTAACCCTAACGCTAAACCTAATCCTTAGCCTTACCCTAACCCTAAACCTAAACCTAACCTCTAACCCTAACCCAAACCCTAACCTCTAACCCTAACCCTAACCCTAACGATAACCCTAACCCTTACCCTTATCCTAACCCTAACTCTAACCCTAACACTTACCCTTATTCTAACCCCTACCCTAACCCTTACCCTAACCTAACCCTTACACTTACCCTAACCCTAACCCTTACCCTTACCCTAACCTAAAACTAACCCTAACCCTAACCCTAAACTTAACCCTTTCCCTTACCCTAACCCTAACCCTAACCCTAAACCTTACCCTTACCCTAAACCTAACCCTAACCCTTACCCTAAACCTAACCTTAACCCCAACCCAAACCCTAACCTCTAACCCTAACACTAACCCTAAGGTTAACCCTAACCCTTACCCTTACCCTAACCCCTACCCTAACCCTTACCCTAACCCTGAACTTTAACCTTACCCTAACGCTAACCCTTACCCTTACCCTAACCCTAAACCTAACCCTAACCCTAAAACTTACCCTTACCCTAATCCTAACAATAACCCTTATCCTAAACCTAACCCTAACCTATCCCTAACCGTAACCCTAACCCTTACTCTAACCCTAACCCTAAACCTAACCCTAACGCTTACTCTTACCCTCACCCTAACCCTAACCGTAACCCTAACCCTAACCATATCCTTAACCCTTACCGTTACCCTAACGCTAACCCTAACCCAAACCTAACCCTAACCCTTACCTTAACCCCTATCCTAAACCTAACCCTAACTCTAAAACTTAACCTAACCCTAACCCTAACCCTAACCCTGACCCTTAACCTAACGCTAAACCTAAACCTTACCCTAACCCTAACACATACCCTTACACTAACCCTAACCCTAAAACTTACCGTAACCCTAAACCTTACACTAAACCTCCCCATAAACCTAACCCTTACAATAATCCTAAACTTAACCCCAAGACTAAACCTAACCCTAACCCTAAATGTAACCCTTACCCTTACCCTAAACCTAACCCTAAACCTAACCCTAACCCTAACCCTTACCCTTACCCTAAACCTAACCCTAACCTTACCCTAACCCTTATCGTAACCCTAACCGTAACCCTAACACTTACCCTTACCTAAACCCTACCGTACACCTAACCCTAACCCTAACCCTAACACTAACCCTAACCCTTACCCTAACCCTAACCCTAAACCCTAACCCTAACCCTAACCCTAAACCTAACTCTAACCCTAACCCTAACCCTAACCCCAACACTAACCCTTATCCTAACCCTAACCCTAAACCTTACCCTAAACCTAACCCTAACCCTAACCTTAACCGTAACCCTAACCCTAACATTAACCCTAACCTTAACCCTAACCCTAACACTAACCCTTGCCCTTACCCTAACCGTATCCCTAAACCTAACCCTAAACCTAACCCTAAACCTAAACCTAATCCTTACCCTAACCCTAACCATAAAACTAAACTAACCTCTAACCCTAACCCAAACCCTAACCTGTAACCCTAACCCTAACCCTAACATTAACCCTAACCCTTACTCTTATCCTAACCATAACCATAACCCTAGCCCTAACACTTACACTTACCCTTACCCTAACCCCTACCCTAACCCTTACCCTAACCCTAACCCTTACCCTTACCCTAACCCTAACCCTTACACTTACCCTAACATTTAACCTAACTCTAACCGTAACCCTAAACTTAACCATTTCCCTTACCCTAACCCTAATCCTAACCCTAACCCTAACCCTTATTCTTTCCCTAAACCTAACCCTAACCCTTACCCTAAACCTAACCCTAACCCTAACCCTAACCGTAACCATAACCCTTACCCTAACCCTAACCCAACCTTACACTAACCCTTACACTTCCCTCACCCTAACCCGAACCTTACCCAAGACCCAAACTCTAACCTCTAACCCTAAACCTAACCCTAACGTTAACCCTAACCCTTACCCTTATCCTAACCCTAACCATAACCCTAACACTTACACTTACCCTAACCCCTACCCTAACCATTACCCTAACCCTACACTTTAACCTTACCCTAACGCTAACCCCTACCCTTACCCTAACCCTAAACCTAACCCTAACAATAACCCTAACCTTAACCCTTTCCCTTACCCTAACCATAAACCTAACCCTAACCCTAAACCTTACCCTTACCCTAATCCTAACCCTAACCCTTATCCTAAACCTAACTCTAACCTAACCCTTACCGTAACCCTAACCCTTACTCTAACCCTAACCCTAAACCTAACCCTAAACCTTACCCTTACCCTCACCCGAACCCTAACGTTAACCCTAACCCTAACCCTATCCTTAACCCTTACCCTTACCCTAACGCTAACCCTAACCCTAAATCTGACCCTAACCCTTACCCTTAACCTAAACCTAACCCTAACCCTAACCCTTACTCTTACCCTAATCCTAAACCTAACCCTAACCCTAATCCTTATCCTTACCCTAACCCTAACCTAACCCTTACCCTAACCCTAACCCTAACTTTAACCCTAATCCTTAACCTTACCCTTACCCTAACCCTAAACCTAACTCTAACCCTAACCCTAAACTTAACCCTATTCCTTACCCTAACCCTAACCCTAACCCTTACCCTAACCCTAACCCTAAACCTTACCCTAAACCTAACCCTAACCCTAACCGTAACCCTAACCCTTACCGTAACCCTAACCCTAAACCTAACCCTAACCCTTGCTCTTACCCTCACCCTAACCCTAACCTTAACCCTAACCCTAACCCTATCCTTAATCCTTATCCTTACCCTAACCCTAACCCTAAGCCTAAACCTAACCATAACCCTTACCCTTACCCTACCCCTAACCCTAACCCTAACCCTAACCCTAACATTAACCCTAACCCTTAACCTAACTCTAACCTTAACCCTAAACCTAACGCTAACCTAACCCTTATCCTTACCCTAACATTCACCATAACCTTAACCCTAAACCTAATCCTAAACCTAAACCTAAACCTTACCCTTAACCTAACCCTAACCTTAATCTAACCCAAAACCTTACCCTTACCCTAACCCTAACCCTAACACTAAACCTAACTCTAACCCTAAACATAACCCTAACCCTTACCCTTACCCTAAACCAAACCCTAACCCTAACCCTAACCCTTACCCTTACCCTAACCCTAACCCTAACCCTAACCCTAAACCTTACCATTACCCTAACCCTAACCCTAACCCTTACCCTAACCCTAACCCTAACTCTAACCCTAACACTTACCCTTACTCTTACCCTTACTCTAACCCTAAACCTAACGCTAACCCTAACCCTTACCCTTACCCTAAACCTAACCCTAACCTTACCCTTACCCTTATCTTAACCCTAACCCTAACCCTAACACTTACCCTTACCCTAACCCCTACCGTAAACCTAACCCTAAACCTAACCCTAAAACTAACCCTAACCGTAACCCTTACCCTTACCCTTACTCTAACCCTAAGCCTAACCAACACTAAAATTTACCCTTACTATAAACATAACCCTAAACCTTACTCTAAACCTAACCCTAACCCTAACAATAACCCTTACCCTTACCTTAACCCTAACCCTAACCCTAAACCTAACCCTTACCCTTACCATAACGCTAACCCCAACACTAAACCTTACCCTAACCCTAACCCTAACCCTTACCCCTACCCTAACCCTAACCGTAAACCTACCCCTAACCCTAACCCTAACCCTTACCCTAAACCTAACCCTAACCCTAATCCTAACCCTAATCCTTATCCTAACCCTAACCCTAAACCTAAACCTAACCCTAACCTTAACATTAACCCTAACCCTTTCCCTTCCTCTAACCCTAACCCTAACCCAAACCCTTAACCTAACACTAACACTAACCCTAAACCCTAACCGTTATCTTAACCCTAACCCTAACCCTAACCGTAACCATAACACTAACCCTAACCCTTACCCCTAACCCTAACCCTTTCCCTTACTCTAACCCTAACCCTAACCCAAACCCTTAACCTAACCCTAACACTAACCCTAACCCCTAAACCTAACCCTAACCCTAAACCTAACCCTTACCCTTATCCTAAACCTAACCCTAACCCTAACACTTACCCTTACCCTAACCCCTACCCTAACCCTTACCCTAACCTAACCCTTACCCTTAACCTAACCCTAACCCTTACCCTTACCCTAACCTAAAACTAACCCTAACACAAACCCTAAACTTAACCCTTTCCCTTACACTAACCCTAACCCTAAACCTTACCCTTACCCTAAACCTAACCCTAACCCTTACCCTAACCCTAACTTTAACCCTAACCCAAACCCTAAACTCTAAACCTAACCCTAACCCTAACGTTAACCCTAACCCTTACCCTTATCCTAAACCTAACCCTAACGCTACCACTTACCCTTACCCTAACCCCTACCCTAACATTTACCCTAACCCTAAACTTTAACCTTACCCTAACGCTAACCCTTCCGCTTACCCTAACCATAAACCTAACCCTAAACCTAACCCTAACCTTAACCCTTTCCCTTACCCTAACCGTAAACCTAACCCTAACCCTAAACCTTACCCTTACCCTAATCCTAACCCTAACCCTTATCCTAAACCTAACCCTAACCTAACCCTAATTGTAACCCTAACTCTTACTCTAACCCTAACCCGAAACCTAACCCTAACCCTTACCCTTACCCTCACCCTAAACCTAACCCTAACCCTAACTCTAACCCTAAACCTTACCCCTAACACTAACCCTAACCCTAACCCTTACCCTTATCCTAAACCTAACCCTAACCCTAACACTTACCCTTACCCTAAATCCTACCCTAACCCTAACCCTAAACCTAAACCTTAACCTAACCCGAACCCTACCCTAAAAATTACCCTTACCCTAACGCTAACCCTAACCCTTACCCTAACCCTAACCCTAACCCTAACACATACCCTTACCCTAACCCTAACCGTAACCCTAAACCTATCCCTAAACCTAACCCTAACCCTAACCGTAACCCTAATCCTTACCCTAACCCAAACCCTAATCCTAATCCTAACCCTAACCCTTACCCTTACCCTAACCCTAAACCTAAACCTAACCCTAACCTTAATCTTAACCCTAACCCTTTCCCTTACTCTAAAGCTAACCGTAACCCTAACCCTTAACCTAACCCTAACACTAACCCTAAACCCTAACCCTTACCCTAACCCTAACCCTAACCATAACCATAACACTAACCCTAACCCTAACCCTAACCCTAACCCCTAACCCTAACCCTAACCCTTACAATAATCCTAAACTTAACCCCAAGACTAAACCTAACCCTAATCCAAACTCTAACCCTTACCCTAACCCTAACCTAAACCTTACCCTAAACCTAACCCTAACCCTAACCTTAACCGTAACCCTAACCCTAACCCTAACCTTAACCCTAACCCTAACACTAACCCTTACCTTACCCTAACCGTAACCCTAAACCTAACCCTAAACCTAACCCTAAACCTAACCCTAAACCTAATCCTTACCCTTACCCTAATTCTAAAACTAAACTAACCTCTAACGCTATCCAAACCCTAACCTCTAAACCTAAACCTAACCCTAACGTTAACCCTAAACCTTACCCTTACCTAACCCTAACCCTAACCCTAACACTTACTCTTACCCTAACCCCTACCCTAACCCTAACCCTAACCCTAACCCTTGCCCTTACCCTCACCCTATCCCTAACCTTAACCCTAACCCTAACCCTATCCTTAACCCTTATCTTTACCCTAACCCTAAGCCTAAACCTAACCATAACCCTTACCCTTACCCTACCCCTAACCCTAACCCTAACCCTAACATTAACCCTAACCCTTACCCTAACTCTAACCTTAACCCTAAACCTAACGCTAACCTTATCCTTACCCTAACAATAACCATAAACTTAACCCTAAACCTAATCCTAACCCTAAACCTAAACCTTACCCTTAACCTAACCCTGACCTTCATCTAACGCTAACCCTTACCCTTACCCTAACCTTAACCCTAACACTAGACCTAACTCTAACCCTAAACATAACCCTAACCCCTACCCTTACCCTAAACCAAACCCTAACCCTAACCCTAACCCTTACCCTTACCCTAACCCTAACCCTAAACCTTACCATTACCCTAACCCTAACCCTAACCCTTACCCTAACCCTGACCCTAACTCTAACCCTAACACTTACGCTTACTCTTACCCTTACCCTAACCCTAAACCTAACCCTAACACTAAACCTTACCCTTACCCTAATCCTAACCCTAACCCTTATCCTAAACCTAACTCTAACCTAACCCTAACCGTAACCCTAACCCTTACTCTAACCCTAACCCTAAACCTAACCCTAAACCTTACCCTTACCCTCACCCTAACCCTAACGTTAACCCTAACCCTAACCCTATACTTAACCCTTACCCTTACCCTAACGCTAACCCTAACCCTAAACGTAACCCTAACCCTTACCCTTAACGTAAACCTAACCCTAACCCTAACCCTAACCCTTACTCTTACCCTAATCCAAAACCTAACCCTAACCCTAATCCTTATCCTTACCCTAACCCTAACCTAACCCTTACCATAACCCTAACCCTAACTTTAACCCTAACCCTTAACCTTACCCTTACCCTAACCCTAAACCTAACTCTAACCCTAACCCTAAACTTAACCCTTTCCCTTACCCTAACCCTAACCCTAACCCTTACCCTAACCCAAACCCTAAACTTTACCCTAAACGTAACCCTAACCCTAACCGTAACCCTAACCCTTACCGTAACCCTAAACCTAAACCTTACCCTAAACCTACCCTAACCCTAACCTTAACCGTAACCCTAAACCTAAACCTAAACCTAACCCTAACCCTAATCCTAACTCTTACCCTAACCTTTAACTTATCCCCAAAACTAAAGCTAACCCTAACCCTAACCCTAACCCTTACCCTTACCCTAACCCTAACCCTAAACCTAACCCTAACCCTTAACCTTATCCTACCCCTAACCCTAACCCTAAGCCTAACCCTAACACTAACCATAACCCTAATCCTTACCCTTACCCTAACCCTAACCCTAACCTTAAACCTAAACCTAACCCTAACCCTTACCCTTACCCTTACCATAACAATAACCCTTACCCTAATCCTAACCCTAACTCTAACCCTAACCCTTACCCTTACCCTTACCATAACCCTAAACCTAACCCTAACATTAACCCTAACCCTTACCCTTACCCTAACCCTAACTTTAACCCTAACCCTAACACTAAAATTTACCCTTACCCTAAACATAACCCTAACCCTTACCCTAAACCTAACCGTAGCCCTAACCAAAATCCTTACCCTTACCTTAACCCTAACCCTAACCCTTATCCTTTCCCTAACGCTAACCCTAACCCTTACCCTAACCCTAACACTAAACCTAACACATACACTTACCCTAACCCTAACCCTAACCCTAACCCTAACCGTAACCCTAAACCTAACCCTAAACCTAACCCTAACCCTAACCCTAACCCTAACCCTTACCCTAACCCTAACCCTAATCCTAACACTAACCCTTACCCTTACCCTAACCGTAACCCTAAACCTAAACCTAACCCTAACCTTAACCTTAACCCTAAACCTTACCCTTACTGTAACCCTAACCCTAACCCTAACCCTTAAACTAACCCTAACACTAAGCCTAAAACCTAACCCTTACCTAACGCTAACCCTAACCCTAACCCTCACCATAACACTAAACCTAACCCTAACCCCTAACCCTAACCCTAACCTTAACCCTAACCCTTACCCTTATCCTAAACCTAACCCTAACCCTAACACTTACCCTTACCCTAACCCCTAACCTAACCTAACCCTAACTCTAAAACTTACCCTAACCCTAACCCTAACCCTAACCCTGACCCTTAACCTAACGCTAAACCTAAACCTTACCCTAACCCTAACCCTAACCCTAACACATACCCTTACACTAACCCTAACCCTAACACTTACCGTAACCCTCAACCTTACACTAAACCTCACCCTAACCCTAACCCTTACAATAATCCTAAACTTAACCCCAAGACTAAACCTAACCCTAACCCTAACTGTAACCCTTACCCTTACCCTAACCCTAACCCTAAACCTAACCCTAACCCTAACCCTTACCCTTACCCTAAACCTAACCCTAACCTTACCCTTACCCTTATCGTAACCCTAACCGTAACCCTAACACTTACCCTTACCTAACCCCTACCGTACACCCAACCCTAACCCTAACCCTAACACTAACCCTAACCCTTACCATAACCCTAACGCTAACCCTGACCCTTAACCTAACGCTAAACCTAAACCTTACCCTAACCCTAACCCTAACCCTAACACATACCCTTACACTAACCCTAACCCTAACACTTACCGTAACCCTCAACCTTACACTAACCCTAACCCTAACCCTAACCCTAACCCTAACCCTAACCCTAACTGTAACCATTACCCTTACCCTAACCCTAACCCTAAACCTAACACTAACCCTAACCCTTACCCTTACCCTAAACCTAACCCTAACCTTACCCTTAACCTTATCGTAACCCTAACCGTAAAACTAACACTTACCCTTACCTAACCCCTACCGTACAATTACCCTAACCCTAACCCTAACACTAACCCTAACCCTTACCCTAACCCTAACCCTAAACCCTAACCCTAACCCTAACCCTAAACCTAACTCTAACCCTAACCCTAACCCCAACCCTAACACTTATCCTAACCCTAACCCTAAACCTTACCCTAAACCTAACCCTAACCTTAACCTTAACCGTAACCCTAACCCTAACCCTAACCCTAACCTTAACCCTAACCCTAACACTAACCCTTGCCCTTACCCTAACCGTAACCCTAAACCTAAGCCTAAACCTAACCCTAACCCTAACCCTAAACCTAATCCTTACCCTAACCCTAACCATAAAACTAAACTAACCTCTAACCCTAACCCAAACCCCAACCTCTAACCCTAACCCTAACCCTAACACTTACCCTTACCCTTACCCTAACCCCTACCCTAACCCTTACCCTAACCCTAACACTTACCCTTACCCTTACCCTAACCCTAACCCTTACACTTACCCTAACCCTTAACCTAACTCTAACCGTAACCCTAAACTTAACCATTTCCCTTACCCTAACCCTAATCCTAACCCTAACCCTAAACCTTATCCTTTCCCTAAACCTAACCCTAACCCTTACCCTAAACCTAACCCTAACCCTAACCCTAACCATAACCATAACCCTTACCCTAACCCTAACCCTACCTTACACTAACCCTTACCCTTACCCTCACCCTAACCCTAACCTTAACCATAACCCAAACCCTAACCTCTAACCCTAAACCTAAACCTAACGTTAACCCTAACCCTTACCCTTATCCTAACCCTAACCATAACCCTACCACTTACACTTACCCTAACCCCTACCCTAACCATTATCCTAACCCTAAACTTTAACCTCACCCTAACACTAACCCTTACCCTTAACCTAACTCTAAACCTACCGTAACCCTAACCCTAAGCTTAACCCTTTCCCTTACCCTAACCCTAAACCTAACCCTAACACTAAACCTTACCCTTACCCTAATCCTAACCCTAACCCTTATCCTAAACCTAATTCTAACCTAACCCTAACCGTAACCCTAACCCTTACTCTAACCCTAACCCTAAACCTAACCCTAAACCTTACTCTTACCCTCACCCTAACCCTAACGTTAACCCTAACCCTAACCCTATCCTTAACCCTTACCCTTACCCTAACGCTAACCCTAACCCTAAACCTAACCCTAAACCTTACCCTTAACGTAAACCTAACCCTAACCCTAACCCTAACCCTTACTCTTACCCTAATCCAAAACCTAACCCTAACCCTAATCCTTATCCTTACCCTAACCCTAACCTAACCCTTACCATAACCCTAACCCTAACTTTAAACCTAACCCTTAAACTTACCCTTACCCTAACCCTAAACCTAACTCTAACCCTAACCCTAAACTTAACCCTTTCCCTTACCCTAACCCTAACCCTAACCCTTAACCTAACCCAAACCCTAAACTTTACCCTAAACCTAACCCTAACCCTAACCATAACCCTAACCCTTACCGTAACCCTAACCCTAAACCTAACCCTAACCCTTGCCCTTACCCTCACCCTAACCCTAACCTTAACACTAACCCTAACCCTATCCTTAACCCTTATCCTTACCCTAACCCTAACCCTAAGCCTAAACCTAACCATAACCCTTACCCTTACCCTACCCCTACCCCTAACCCTAACCCTAACATTAACCCTAACCTTACCCTAACTCTAACCTTAACCCTAAGCCTAACACTAACCTAACCCTTATCCTTACCCTAAAAATAACCATAACTTTAACCCTAAACCTAATCCTAATCCTAAACCTAAACCTTACCCTTAACCTAACCCTGACCTTAATCTAACCCTAACCCTTACCCTTACCCTAAGCCTAACCCTAACACTAAACCTAACTCTAACCCTAAACATAACCCTAACCCTTACCCTTACCCTAAACCAAACCCTAACCCTAACCCTAACCCTTACCCTTACCCTAACCCTAACCCTAACCCTAACACTAAAACGTTCCCTTACCCTAAACATAACCCTAACCCTTACCCTAAACCTTACCCTAAACCTTACCCTAACCCTATCCCTTACCCTTACCTTAACCCTAACCATAATACTAAACCTTACACTTACCCTAACGCTATCCCTAACCGTTACCCTAACTCTAACCCTAACCCTAAACCTAACACTAACCTAACCCTTAACCTTACCCTAACAATAACCATAACCCTAACCCTAAACCTAATCCTAACCCTAAACCTAAACCTTACCCTTAACCTAACCCTAACCTTAATCTAACGCTAACCCTTACCCTTACCCTAACCCTAACCCTAAACCTAAACCTAACCCTAACCCTAACCCTAACCCTTACCCTAATCCTAACCCTAACCCTTACCCTTACCCTAACTCCAACCCTAATCCAAGGCCTAACATTAACCCTACCTTAACCCTGACCCTTAACCTTACCCTAACCCTAACCCTAACCCTTACCCTAATCCTAACCCTAAAACTAACCCTAACCCTTACTCTAACCCTAACCCTAAACCCTAACCCTAATCCTAAACCTAACTCTAACCCTAACCGTAACCCTAACACCAACCCTAACCCTTACACTAACCCTAACCCTAAACTTTACCCTAAACCTAACCCTAACCCTAACCTTAACCGTAACCCTAACCCTAACCCTAACCCTAACCTTAACCCTAACCCTAACATTAACAGTTGCCCTTACCCTACCCCTAACCCTAAACCTAACCCTAAACCTAATCCTAACCCTAACCCTAAACCTAATCCTTACCCTTACCCTAACCCTAAACCTAAACCTAACCTCTAACCCTAACCCAAACCCTAACCTCTAACCCTAACCCTAACCTTAACGTTAACCCTAACCCTTACTCTTATCCTAATCCTAACCCTAACCCTAACACTTACCCTTACCTAACCCCTACCCGAACCCTTACCCTAACCTAACCCTTACCCTTACCCTAACCCTAACCCTTACCCTTACCCTAACCTGAAACTAACCCTAACCCTAACCCTAAACTTAAACCTTTCCCTTACCCTAACCTTAACCCTAACCCTAAACCTTACCCTTACCCTAAACCTAACCCTAACCCTTACCCTAAACCTAACGCTAACCCTAACCCTAACCCTAATCCTAAACCTTACCCTTACCCTGAACCTAACCCTAACCCTTACCCTAAACCTAACCCTAACCCTAACCCTAACCGTAACCCTAACCCTTACCCTAACACTAACCCTAAACCTAACCCTAACCTTTACCCACACCTTAATCCTAACCTTAACCCTAACACTAACCTTATCCTTAACCCTTATCCTTACCCTAATCCTAACCCTAACCCTAAACCTTACCCTAACCCTAACCCTAACCCTTACTCTAACCCTAACCCTAACTCTAACCCTAACCCTTACCCTTACCCTCACCCTAACCCTGACCTTAACATTAACCCAAACCCTAACCTCCAACCCTAACCCTAACCCTAACGTTAACCCTAACCCTTACACTTATCCTAACCCTAACCCTAACCCTAACACTTACCCTTACCCTAACCATTACCCTAAACCTAACCCTTAACCTTACCCTAACCCTAACCCTTACCCTTACCCTAACCCTAAACCAAACCCTAACCCTAACCCTAACCCTAAACCTTATACTTACCCTGAACCTAACCCTAACCCTTACCCTAAACCTAACCCTAACCCTAACCCTAACCGTAACCCTAACCCTTACCCTAACACTAACCCTAAACCTAACCCTAACCCTTACCCACACCTTAATCCTAACCTTAACCCTAACACTAACCTTATCCTTAACCCTTATCCTTACCCTAATCCTAACCCTAACCCTAAACCTTACCCTAACCCTAACCATAACCCTTACTCTAACCCTAACCCTAACTCTAACCCTAACCCTTACCCTTACCCTAACCCTCACCCTAACCCTAACCCTTGCCCTTACAGTAAACCTAAACCTAACCCTAACCCAAAACCTAACAATTACCCTTATGCTAACCCTAACCCTAACCCTAACACTTACCCTTACCCTAACCCCTACCCTAACCCTAATCCTAACCCTAATCCTTACCCTAACCCTAAACTTAACCCCAACACTAAACCTAACCCTAAACCCAACTCTAACCCTTATCCTTACCCTAACTCTAACCCTAACCCTAACTTTAACCCTAACCCTAACCCTAACCGTTACCCACAACCTAACCCTAATCCTAACCCTAACCTTTACCCTTACCCTAGCCTTAACCCTAACCCTAAGCCTAACCCCAACCCTAACCTTAACCCTAACCCTTACCCTTACTCTAACCTTAACCCTAACCCGAACCTCACCCTTACCGTAACCCTAATGTAAACCTTACACTAACCCTAACCCTAAACCTAAACCTAACCCTTACCCTTACCCTAACCCTAACCCTAACCCTAACCCTAAACCTTACCCTTTACCTAAACCTATCCCTAACCCTTACCCTAAAACTAACCCTAACCCTAACCCTAACCCTAATGCTTACCCTTACCTTAAACCTAACCCTAATCCTAACCCTTACCCTTGCCCTAACGCTAACCCTAACCCTAAACCTAACCCTAACCCTAACACATACCCTTACCCTAACCCTAACACTAACCCTAACCGTAACCCTAAACCTAACACTAAACTTAACCATAAACCTAACCCTAACCCTTACACTAACCCTAAACTTAACCCCAACACTAAACCTAACCAGAACCCCAACCCTAACCCTTACACTTACCCTAACCCTAACCCTAAACCTAACCCTAACCCTAACCTTAACCCTCTCCCTAACACTAACCCTAATCCTAACCCTAACCCTTACTCTTACCCTAACCATAATCCTAACCTTAAGCCTAACACTAACCCTACCTTAACCCTAACCCTTACCCTTACCCTTACCCTTACCCTTACCCTAACCCTCTCCCTAACACTAACCCTAATCCTAACCCTAACCCATACTCTTACCCTAACAATAATCCTAAACGTAAGCCTAACTCTAACCGTAACCCTAACCCTAACCCTAACCCTTATCCTAACCCTAACGCTAACCCTTACCCTAACCCTAACCCTAACCCTAACCTTAACCGTAACCCTAACCCTAACATTAACCTTAACCTTAACCATAACCCAAACCCTAACCCTTGCCCTTACCCTAACCCTAACCCTAAGCCTAACACTAACATTAACCCTAACCCTCAAACTAACCCTTACCCTTACCCTTACCCTAACCCTAACCCTAACCCTAACCCAAACCCTAACCTCTAACTCTAACCCTAACCCTATCCTTAACCCAATCCCTTACCCTTATCCTAACACTAACCCTAACCCTAACACTTACCCTTACCCTAATGTCTACACTAACCCTTACCCTAACCCTAACCGTTACCCTAACACTAACCCTAACCTTAACCCTTACACTTACCCTAACCCTAAACCTAACCCAAACCCTAACCCTAACACTAACCTTTTCCCTTACCCTAAACCTAGCCCTCAACCTTACACTTACCCTAAACCTAACCCTAACCCTTACCCTAACCCTAACCCTAACCATAACCATAACACTAACCCTAACCCTAACCCCTAACCCTAACCCTATCCCTAAATCTTACAATAATCCTAAACTTAACCCCAAGACTAAACCTAACCCTAACCCTAACTCTAACCCTTACCCTTACCCTAACCCTAAACCTAACCCTAACCCTAAGCCTAACCCTTACCCTAAACCTAACCCTAACCCTTACCCTTACCCTAACCCCAACCCTAGTCCAAAGCCTAACACTAACCCTACCTTAACCCTGACCCTTACCCTTACCCTAACCCTAACCCTAACCCTTACCCTAACACTAAACCTAAAACTAACCCTAACCCTTACCCTAACGCTAACCCTAACCCTAAACTCTAACCCTAATACTAAACCTAACTCTAACCCTAACCGTAACCCTAACCCCAACCCTAACCCTTACCCTAACCCTAACCCTAAACTTTACCCTAAACCTAACCCTAACCCTAACCTTAACCGTAACCCTAACCCTAACCCTAACCCTAACCCTAACCCTAACACTAACAGTTGCCCATACCCTACTCCTAATCCTAAACCTAACCCTAAACCTAATCCTAACCCTAACCCTAAACATAATCCTTACCCTTACCCTAACCCTAAACCTAAACCTAACCTCTAAACCTAACCCAAACCCTAACCTCTAACCCTAACCCTAACCCTAACCCTAACGTTAACCCTAACCCTTACTCTAATCCTAACCCTAACCCTAACCCTAACACTTACCCTTAACTAACCCCTACCCTAACCCTTACCCAAACCTAACCCTTATCCTTATTCTAACCCTAACCCTTACCCTTACCCTAACCCAAAACCTAACCCTAACCCGAACCCTAACCTTAAACCTTTCCCTTACCCTAACCCTAACCCTTACCCTAAACCTTACCCTTACCCTAAACCTAACCCTAACCCTTACCCTAAACCTAACCCTAACACCAACCCTAACCGTAACCCTAACCCTTACCCTAACCCTAACCCTAAACCTAACCCTAACCCTTACCCACACCCTAATCCCAACCTTAACCCTAACACTAACCTTATCCTTAACCCTTATCCTTACCCTAATCCTAACCCTAACCCTAACCCTAACCATTACCCTAACTCTAACCCTAACTCTAACCCTAACCCTTACCCTTACCCTAACCCTAACCCTAACCCTAACCCTTGCCCTTACCCTAAACCTAAACCTAACCCTAACCCTAAACCTAACAATTACCCTTATACTAACCCTAACACTAACCATAACACTTACCCTTACCCTAACCCCTACCCTAACCTTAATCCTAACCCTAATCCTTACCCTAACCCTAAACTTAACCCCAACACTAAACCTAACCCTAAACCTAACCCTAACCCTTATCCTTACCCTAACTCTAATCCTAACCCTAACTTTAACCGTAACCCTAACCCTAACCGTTACATTAACCCTAACCCTAATCCTAACCCTAACCTTTACCCTTACCCTAGCCTTAACCATAACCCTAAGCCTAACCCCAACCCTAACCTTAACCCTAACCCTTACCCTTACCCTAACCTTAACCCTAAACCGAACCTCGCCCTTACCGTAACCCTAATGTAAACCTTACACTAACCCTAACCCTAAACCTAAACCTAACCCTTACCCTTACCCTAAACCTAACCCTAACCCTAACCATAACCCTAACACTTACCCTTACCCTAAAAACTACGCTAACCATAACCCTAACCCTAAATCTAACCATAGCCCTTACCCTTACCCTACCCCTAAACCTAACTATAACACTAACACTTACCCTTACCCTTACCCTAACCCTAAACCTAATCCTAACCCTAACCCTAACAATAACCCTTCCTTACCCTAACCCTAACCATAAACCTTACACTTATCCTAACCCTAAACCTAACCCTAACAGTAACCCTAAACCTAACTCTTTCCTTAAACTAAACCTAACCCTAACCCTAAACCTCAACCTCACCCTTTCCCTAAACCTAACCCTAACCCTTACCCTAAACGTAACCCTAACCCTAACCGTAACCCTAACACTTACCCTTACCCTAACCCTAACCCTAACCCTAACCCTACACCTAACCTTACCTAACACTTACCCTTACCCTTACCCTAACCCTAACCCTAACCCTAAACCTAACCCTAACCCTTACCCTTACCTTAACCCTAACCATAACCCTAACCCTAACATTAACCTAACCCTTACACTTACCCTAACCCTAACCCTAACCCTAATGCTTACCCTTACCTTAAACCTAACCCTAACCCTAACCCATACCCTTGCCCTAACTCTAACCCTAACCCTAAACCTAACCCTAACCCTAACACATACCCTTACCCTAACCCTAACCCTAACCCTAACCGTAACCCTAAACCTAACATTAACCCTAACACTAACCCTAACCCTTACCCTAACCCTAACCCTAACCCTTACCCTTACCCTAACCCTAACCCTAACCTTAACCCCAACCCTAAACCTAACCCTAAACCTTACCCTTACCCTAACCCTAACGCTAACCCTAACCGTAACCCTAAAATTAACACTAAACCTAACCATAAACCTAACCCTAATCCTTACACTAACCCTAAACTTAACCCCAACACTAAACCTAACCAGAACCCCAAACCTAACCCTTACACTTACCCTAACCCTAACCCTAAACCTACCCTAACCCTAACCTTAACCCTCTCCCTAACACTAACCCTAATCCTAACCCTAACCCTTACTCTTACCCTAACCATAATCCTAACCTTAAGCCTAACACTAACCCTACCTTAACCCTAACCCTTACCCTTACCCTTACCCTTACCCTAACCCTCTCCCTAACACTAACCCTAATCCTAACCCTAACCCTTACCCTTACCCTAACAATAATCCTAACCTTAAGCCTAACTCTAACCCTAACCCTAACCCTAACCCTAACCCTTACCCTAACCCTAACGCTAATCCTTACCCTAACCCTAACCCTAACCCTAACCTTAACCGTAACCCTAACCCTAACATTAAACTTAACCATAACCCAAACCCTAACCCTTGCCCTTACCCTAAACCTAACCCTAAGCCTAACACTAACCCTAACCCTAACCCTAAACCTAACCCTCACCCTTACCCTAACCCTAACCCTAACCCAAACCCTAACCTCTAACTCTAACCCTGACCCTATCCTTAACTCAAAACCTTACCCTTATCCTAACCCTAACCCTAAGACTTACCCTTACCCTAACCTCTACCCTAACCCTTACCCTAACCCTAACCCTTACACTAACCCTAACCCTAACCCTAACCCTTACCCTTACCCTAACCCTAAACCTAACCTAAACCCTAACCCTAACCCTAACCTTTTCCCTTACCCTAAACCTAACCCTAAACCTAACCCTCAACGTTACACTTACCCTAAACCTAACCCTAACCCTTACCCTAAACATAACCCTAACCCTAACCCTAACCCTTAGCCTTACCCTAACCCTAACCCTAACCCTTACACTAAGCCTAACCCTAACACTAACCCTAACCCTAACCCTAACCCTAACCGTAAATCTAACCCTAACCCTTACCCTTACCCTAACCCTAACCCTAACTATAACCCTAACACTTACCCTTAGCCTTACTCTAACACTAAACCTAACCCTAACCCTAACCCTAACCCTTACCCTTACCCTAACCCTAACCCTAACCCTAACCCTTACCCTTATCCTAACCCTAACCCTAATACTTACCCTTACCCTAACCCCTACGCTAACCCTAACCCTAACCCTAAATCTTAAGCTAACCCTAACCCAACTCTAACCCTTACAATTACCATTACCCTAACCCTAAACCTAACCCTAACCCTAACCTAACCCTTACCCTTACCCAAAATCTAACCCTAACTCTAACTTTAACCGTAACCCTAACCCTAACCCTAACCCTATCCTTAACCCTAACCCTAACACTAACAGTTGCCCTTACCCTACCCCTAACCCTAAATCTAACCCTAACTCTAACCTTAACCCTACTCCTTACCATTACCCTAACCCTAAACTAACCCTTACCCTAACCCTAACTTTAACCCTAACCCTTACCCTTACCCTAACACTAAAACTAAACCTAAACCTAACCCTAAACTTAACCCTTTCACTTACCCTAACCCTAACCCTAAACCTAACCCTAACCCTTACCCTTACCCTTAACCTAACCCTAACCGTAACCCTAACATTTACCCTTACCCTAAAAACTACGCTAACCCTAACCCTAACCCTAAATCTAACCCTAACCCTTACCCTTACCCTACCCCTAACCCTAATTATAACCCTAACACTTACCCTTACCCTTACACTAACCCTAAACCTAATCCTAACCCTAACCCTAACAATAACCATCCCTTACCCTAACCTAACCCTAACCTTAACCCTTACCCTTAACCTAACCCTAAACCTAACCCTAACAGTAACCCTAAACCTAACTCTTTCCCTTAAACTAAATTTAACCCTAACCCTAAACCTCAACCTTACCCTTTCCCTAAACCTAACCCTAACGATTACCCTAAACCTAACCCTAACACTAACCGCAACCCTAACACTTACCCTTACCCTAACCCTAACCCAAACCCTAACCCTACACCTAACCTTCCCCTAACACTTACCCTTACCCTAACCCTAAACCTAACCCTAACCCTTACCCTTACCCTCAACCTAACCCTAAACTTAACCCTAACCCTAACCCTAACCTTAACCCTTATCCTTACCCTAAACCTAACCCTAAACCTAAACCTAACCCTAACCCTAACCCTAACCCTAACCCTTACCCTTATCCTAACCCTAACCCTAATACTTACCCTTACCCTAACCCCTACGCTAACCCTAACCCTAACCCTAAATCTTAAGCTAACCCTAACCCAACTCTAACCCTTACAATTACCATTACCCTAACCCTAAACCTAACCCTAACCCTAACCTAACCCTTACCCTTACCCAAAATCTAACCCTAACTCTAACTTTAACCGTAACCCTAACCCTAACCCTAACCCTATCCTTAACCCTAACCCTAACACTAACAGTTGCCCTTACCCTACCCCTAACCCTAAATCTAACCCTAACTCTAACCTTAACCCTACTCCTTACCATAACCCTAACCCTAAACTAACCCTTACCCTAACCCTAACTTTAACCCTAACCCTTACCCTTACCCTAACACTAAAACTAAACCTAAACCTAACCCTAAACTTAACCCTTTCACTTACCCTAACCCTAACCCTAAACCTAACCCTAACCCTTACCCTTACCCTTAACCTAACCCTAACCGTAACCCTAACATTTACCCTTACCCTAAAAACTACGCTAACCCTAACCCTAACCCTAAATCTAACCCTAACCCTTACCCTTACCCTACCCCTAACCCTAATTATAACCCTAACACTTACCCTTACCCTTACACTAACCCTAAACCTAATCCTAACCCTAACCCTAACAATAACCATCCCTTACCCTAACCTAACCCTAACCTTAACCCTTACCCTTAACCTAACCCTAAACCTAACCCTAACAGTAACCCTAAACCTAACTCTTTCCCTTAAACTAAATTTAACCCTAACCCTAAACCTCAACCTTACCCTTTCCCTAAACCTAACCCTAACGATTACCCTAAACCTAACCCTAACACTAACCGCAACCCTAACACTTACCCTTACCCTAACCCTAACCCAAACCCTAACCCTACACCTAACCTTCCCCTAACACTTACCCTTACCCTAACCCTAAACCTAACCCTAACCCTTACCCTTACCCTCAACCTAACCCTAAACTTAACCCTAACCCTAACCCTAACCTTAACCCTTATCCTTACCCTAAACCTAACCCTAAACCTAAACCTAACCCTAACCCTAAACCTAACCCTTACACTTACCAGAACCCTAACCCTAACCCTAACCCTAACCCTTACCCTTACCTTAACCCTAACCATAACCCTAACCCTAACATTAACCCTAACCCTTACCCTAACTCTAAACCTAACCCTAACCCTAACGTAACACTTATCCTTACCCTAACCCTAACCCTAAACATAACCCTAACCCTAAACCTAAACTTACCCTTACCCTAACCCTAACCCTAACCCTAAACCTAACCGTAACCCTAACCCTTACCCTTACCCTAAACCTAACCCTAACCCTAACCCTAACCCTACACCTAACCTTACATAACACTTACCCTTACCCTTACCCTAACCCTAACCCTAACCCTAAACCTAACCCTAACCCTTACCCTTACCTTAACCCTAACCATAACCCTAACCCTAACATTAACCTAACCCTTACACTTACCCTAACCCTAACCCTAACCCTAATGCTTACCCTTACCTTAAACCTAACCCTAACCCTAACCCATACCCTTGCCCTAACTCTAACCCTAACCCTAAACCTAACCCTAACCCTAACCCATACCCTTACCCTAACCCTAACCCTAACCCTAACCGTAACCCTAAACCTAACATTAACCCTAACACTAACCCTAACCCTTACCCTAACCCTAACCCTAACCCTTACCCTTACCCTAACCCTAACCCTAACCTTAACCCCAACCCTAAACCTAACCCTAAACCTTACCCTTACCCTAACCCTAACGCTAACCCTAACCGTAACCCTAAAATTAACACTAAACCTAACCATAAACCTAACCCTAATCCTTACACTAACCCTAAACTTAACCCCAACACTAAACCTAACCAGAACCCCAAACCTAACCCTTACACTTACCCTAACCCTAACCCTAAACCTACCCTAACCCTAACCTTAACCCTCTCCCTAACACTAACCCTAATCCTAAACCTAACCCTTACTCTTACCCTAACCATAATCCTAACCTTAAGCCTAACACTAACCCTACCTTAACCCTAACCCTTACCCTTACCCTTACCCTTACCCTTACCCTTACCCTAACCCTCTCCCTAACACTAACCCTAAACCTAACCCTAACCCTTACCCTTACCCTAACAATAATCCTAACCTTAAGCCTAACACTAACCCTAACCCTAACCCTAACCCTTACCCTAACCCTAACGCTAACCCTTACCCTAACCCTAACCCTAACCCTAACCTTAACCGTAACCCTAACCCTAACATTAAACTTAACCATAACCCAAACCCTAACCCTTGCCCTTACCCTAAACCTAACCCTAAGCCTAACACTAACCCTAACCCTAACCCTAAACCTAACCCTTACCCTTACCTTAACCCTAACCCTAACCCAAACCCTAACCTCTAACTCTAACCCTAACCCTATCCTTAACTCAAAACCTTACCCTTATCCTAACCCTAACCCTAAGACTTACCCTTACCCTAACCTCTACCCTAACCCTTACCCTAACCCTAACCCTTACCCTAACCCTAACCCTAACCCTAACCCTTACCCTTACCCTAACCCTAAACCTAACCTAAACCCTAACCCTAACCCTAACCTTTTCCCTTACCCTAAACCTAACCCTAAACCTAACCCTCAACGTTACACTTACCCTAAACCTAACCCTAACCCTTACCCTAAACATAACCCTAACCCTAACCCTAACCCTTAGCCTTACCCTAACCCTAACCCTAACCCTTACACTAAGCCTAACCCTAACACTAACCCTAACCCTAACCCTAACCCTAACCCTAACCGTAAATCTAACCCTAACCCTTACCCTTACCCTAACCCTAACCCTAACTATAACCCTAACACTTACCCTTAGCCTTACTCTAACACTAAACCTAACCCTAACCCTAACCCTAACCCTTACCCTTACCCTAACCCTAACCCTAACCCTAACCCTTACCCTTATCCTAACCCTAACCCTAATACTTACCCTTACCCTAACCCCTACGCTAACCCTAACCCTAACCCTAAATCTTAAGCTAACCCTAACCCAACTCTAACCCTTACAATTACCATTACCCTAACCCTAAACCTAACCCTAACCCTAACCTAACCCTTACCCTTACCCAAAATCTAACCCTAACTCTAACTTTAACCGTAACCCTAACCCTAACCCTAACCCTATCCTTAACCCTAACCCTAACACTAACAGTTGCCCTTACCCTACCCCTAACCCTAAATCTAACCCTAACTCTAACCTTAACCCTACTCCTTACCATTACCCTAACCCTAAACTAACCCTTACCCTAACCCTAACTTTAACCCTAACCCTTACCCTTACCCTAACACTAAAACTAACCCTAAACCTAACCCTAAACTTAACCCTTTCACTTACCCTAACCCTAACCCTAAACCTAACCCTAACCCTTACCCTTACCCTTAACCTAACCCTAACCGTAACCCTAACATTTACCCTTACCCTAAAAACTACGCTAACCCTAACCCTAACCCTAAATCTAACCCTAACCCTTACCCTTACCCTACCCCTAACCCTAATTATAACCCTAACACTTACCCTTACCCTTACACTAACCCTAAACCTAATCCTAACCCTAACCCTAACAATAACCATCCCTTACCCTAACCCTAACCCTAACCTTAACCCTTACCCTTAACCTAACCCTAAACCTAACCCTAACAGTAACCCTAAACCTAACTCTTTCCCTTAAACTAAATTTAACACTAACCCTAAACCTCAACCTTACCCTTTCCCTAAACCTAACCCTAACGATTACCCTAAACCTAACCCTAACACTAACCGCAACCCTAACACTTACCCTTACCCTAACCCTAACCCAAACCCTAACCCTACACCTAACCTTCCCCTAACACTTACCCTTACCCTAACCCTAAACCTAACCCTAACCCTTACCCTTACCCTCAACCTAACCCTAAACTTAACCCTAACCCTAACCCTAACCTTAACCCTTATCCTTACCCTAAACCTAACCCTAAACCTAAAACTAACCCTAACCCTAAACCTAACCCTTACACTTACCCGAACCCTAACCCTAACCCTAACCCTAACCCTTACCCTTACCTTAACCCTAACCATAACCCTAACCCTAACATTAACCCTAACCCTTACCCTAACTCTAAACCTAACCCTAACCCTAACGTAACACTTATCCTTACCCTAACCCTAACCCTAAACATAACCCTAACCCTAAACCTAAACTTACCCTTACCCTAACCCTAACCCTAACCCTAAACCTAACCGTAACCCTAACCCTTACCCTTACCCTAAACCTAACCCTAACCCTAACCCTAACCCTACACCTAACCTTACATAACACTTACCCTTACCCTTACCCTAACCCTAACCCTAACCCTATCCTTAACCCTAACCCTAACACTAACAGTTGCCCTTACCCTACCCCTAACCCTAAATCTAACCCTAACTCTAACCTTAACCCTACTCCTTACCATTACCCTAACCCTAAACTAACCCTTACCCTAACCCTAACTTTAACCCTAACCCTTACCCTTACCCTAACACTAAAACTAACCCTAAACCTAACCCTAAACTTAACCCTTTCACTTACCCTAACCCTAACCCTAAACCTTACCCTAACCCTAACCCTAAACCTTACACTAAACCTAACCCTAACCCTAACCGTAACACTAACCCTTACCCTAAACCTAACCCTAAACCTAACCCTAACCCTTGACTTTACCCTCACCCTAACCCTAACCTTAACCCTAACCCTAACCCTATCCTTAACCCTTATCCTTACCGTAACCCTAACCCTAAGCCTAAACCTAACCATAACCCTTACCCTTACCCTACCCATAACCCTAACCCTAACGTTAACCCTAATCCTTACCCTAAGTCTAACCCTAACCCTAAACCTAACGCTAACCTAACCCTTATCCGTACCCTAACAATAACCATAACCCTAACCCTAAACCTAATCCTAATCCTAAACCTAAACCTTACCCTTAACCTAACCCTAACCTTAATCTAAACCTAACCCTTACCCTTACCCTAACCCTAACCCTAAACCTAAACCTAACTCTAACCCTAAAAGTAACCCTAACCCTTACTCTTACCCTAAACCTAAAACGAACCCTAACCCTAACCCTTACCCTTACCCTAACCCTAACCCTAAACCTAACCCTAAACCTTACCCTTACCCTAACCCTAACACTAACCCTTACCCTAACCCTAACCCTAACTCTAACCCTAACACTTACCCTTACCATTACCCTAACCCTAAACCTAACCCTAACCCTAACCCTTACCCTTACCCTTAACCTAAACCTAACCCTAACCTTACCCTTACCCTTATTGTAACCCTAACCCTAACCCTAACACTTACCCTTACCCTAACCCCTACAGTACACCTAACCCTAACCCTAACCCTAACCCTAACCCTTATCCTTACCCTAACTCTAAACCTAACCCTAACCCTAACCCTAACCCTTACCCTTACCCTAACCCTAACTCTAACCCTAAGCCTAACCAACACTAAAACTTCCCCTTACCATAAACATAACCCTAAACCTACCATAAACCTAACCCTAACTCTAATAATAACCCTTACCCTTCCTTAACCCTAACCCTAACCCTAACCCTAACCCTTACCCTTACCTTAACGCTAACACTAACCCTTACCCTAACCCTAACCCTAACCCTAACACATACCCTTACCCTAACAGTAACCCTAACCCTAACCGTAACCCTAAACCTAACCCTAACCCTAACCCTAACCCATACCCTAACCCTAACCCTAACCCTAATCCTAACCGTAACCCTTATCCTTATCCTAACCCTAACCCTAAACCTAAACCTAACGCTAACCTTAACATTAACCCTAAACCTTTCCCTTACTCTAAGCCTGACCCTACCCAAACCTTTAACCTAACCCTAACACTACCCCTAAATCCTAAACTTTACCCTAACCCTAACCCTAACCCTAACCCTAACCATAACCATAACAGTAAACCTAACCCTTATCCCTAACCCTAACCCTAACGCTAACCCTAACCCTTACCCTAACCCTAACCCTAACACATACCATTACCCTAACCCTAACCCTTACCCTAACCATAACCCTAAACCTAACCCTAACCCTAACCCTAACCCTTACCCTAACCCTAACCCTAACCCTAATCCTAATCCTAACCCTAACCCTTACCCTTACCCTAAACCTAACCCTAAAGCTAAACCTAACCCTAACCTTAACCTTAACCCTAACCCTTTCCCTTATTCTAACGCTAACCGTAACCCTAACCCTTAACTTAACCCTAACACTAACCCTAAACCCTAACCCTTACCCTAACCCTAACCCTAACCCTAACCATAACAATAACACTAACCCTAAACCTAACCCCTAACCCTAACCCTAACCCTAACCCTAACCCTAACCCTTACAATAATGCAAAACTTAACCCCAAGCCTAACACTAACCCTACCTTAACCCTGACCCTTACCCTTACCCTAACCCTAACCCTAACCTAACCTGAAACATAACCCTAACTCTTACCCTTAGCCTTACCCTAACCCTAACCGTAAACCTTACACTAACCCTAACCCTAAAACTAACCCTAACCCTTAACCTAACCCTAACCCTAACCCTAAACACTAACCCTAATCCTAAACCTAACTCTATCCCTAACCATAACCCTAACACCAACCCTAACCCTTACCCTAACCCTAACCCTAAACCTTACCCTAAACCTAACCCTAACCCTGACATTAACCCTAACCCTAAACCTAACCCTAACCCTAATCTTAACCCTAACCCTAAAACTAACAGTTGCCCTTACCCTACCCCTAACCCTAAACCTAACCCTAAATCTAATCCTAACCCTAACCCTAAACCTAATCCTTACCCGTACCCTAACCCTAAACCTAAAACTAACCTCTAACCCTAACCCAAACCCTAACCTCTAACCCTAACGCTAACCCTAACGTTAACCCTAACCCTTACTCTTATCCTAACAATAACCCTAACCCTAACACTTACCCTTACCTAACCCCTACCCTAACCCTTACCCTAATCTAACCCTTACCCTTACCCTAACCTTAACCCTTACCCTTACCCTAACCTAAAACTAACCCTAACCCTAACCCTAAACTTAACCCTTTCTATTACCCTAACCCTAACCCTAACACTAAACCTTACCCTTACCCTAAACCTAACCCTAACCCTTACCCTAACCCTAACCCTAACCCTAACCCTAACTGTAACCCTAACCCTTACCCTAACCCTAACCCTAACCCTAAACCTTACCCTTACCCTAAACCTAACCCTAACCCTTACCCTAACCCTAACCCTAACCCTTACCCTTATCCTAACAATAACCCTAACCCTAACACTTACCCTTACCATAACCACTACCCTAACCATTACCCTAACCCTAACCCTTAACCTTACCCTAACTCTAACCCTTACCCTAAACCTAACCCTAACCCTAACCCTAACCGTAACCCTAACCCTTACCCTAACCCTAACCCTAAACCTAACCCTAACCCTAACCCTTGCCCTTACCATAAACCTAAACCTAACCCTAACCATAAACCTAACCCTTACCCTTATACTAACCCTAACCCTAACCCTAAACTTTTCCCTTACCCTAAACCTAACCCTCAACCTTACACTTACCCTAAACCTAACCGTAACCCTTACCCTAAACCTAACCCTAAACCTAACCCTAACCCTTAGACTTACCCTAACCCTAACCCTAACCCTTACCCTAACCCTAACCCTAACACTAACCCTAACCATAAACCTAACCCTAACTCTAAACCTAACCCTAAATCTAACCCTAACCCTTACCCTTACCCTAACCCTAACCCTAACTATAACCCTAACACTTACCCTTACCCTTACCCTAACCTTAAACCTAACCCTAACCGTAACCCTGCCCTAACCCTTACCCTGACCCTAAACCTAACCCTAACCCTAACCCTTACCCTTACCCTCACCCTAAACCTAACCCTAACCCTAACCCTAACCCTTTCCCGTACCCTAAACCTAACCCTAACCCTAATCCTCAACCTTACCCTTACCCTAAACCTAACCCTAACCCTTACCCTAAACCTAACCCTAACCCTAACCCTTAGCCTTACCCTAACCCTAATCCTAACCCTTACCCTAACCCTAACCCTAACACTAACCCTAACCATAAACCTAACAATAACCCTAACCCTAACCCTAAATGTAACCCTAACCCTTACCCTTACCCTAACCCTAACCCTAACTATAACCCTAACACTTACCCTTACCCTTACCCTAACCTTAAACCTAACCCTAACCGTAACCCTAACCCTAACCCTTACCCAAACCCTAACCCTAACCCTAACCCTAACCCTAACCCTTACCCTTATCCTAACCCTAACCCTAACACTTACCCTTACCCTAACCACTACGCTAATCCTAACCCTAACCCTAAATCTTAACCTAACCCTAACCCCAACCCTAACCGTTACCATTACCTAACCCTAAAGCTAACCCTAACCCTAACCCTAACCATTACCCTTACCCTAACCCTAACCCTAACCCTAACACTAAAATTAACCCTTACCCTAAACATAACCCTAACCCTTACCCTAAACCTAACCCTAACCCAAACCTAACCCTTACCCTTATCTTAACCCTAACACTAAACCTAACCCTTACCCCAACCCTAACGCTAACCCTAACCCTTACCCTAACCCTAACCCTAACACTAAACCTTACCCTTAGCCTAACCCTAACCCTAACCCCAAGCCTAACACTAACCCTACCTTAACCCTAACCCTTCCCCTTCCCCTAACCCTAACCCTAAACCTAACCTTAAACCTAACACTAACCCTAACCCTCACCCTTAGCCTTACCCTAACCCTAACCCTAACCCTAAACCAACCCTAACCCTAACCCTTACCCTTACCCTTAACCTAACCCTAACCGTAACCCTAACATTTACCCTTACCCTAAAAACTACGCTAACCCTAACCCTAACCCTAAATCTAACCCTAACCCTTACCCTTACCCTACCCCTAACCCTAATTATAACCCTAACACTTACCCTTACCCTTACCCTAACCCTAAACCTAATCCTAACCCTAACCCTAACAATAACCATCCCTTACCCTAACCCTAACCCTAACCTTAACCCTTACCCTTAACCTAACCCTAAACCTAACCCTAACAGTAACCCTAAACCTAACTCTTTCCCTTAAACTAAATTTAACCCTAACCCTAAACCTCAACCTTACCCTTTCCCTAAACCTAACCCTAACGATTACCCTAAACCTAACCCTAACACTAACCGCAACCCTAACACTTACCCTTACCCTAACCCTAACCCAAACCATAACCCTACACCTAACCTTACCCTAACACTTACCCTTACCCTAACCCTAAACCTAACCCTAACCCTTACCCTTACCCTCAACCTAACCCTAAACTTAACCCTAACCCTAACCCTAACCTTAACCCTTATCCTTACCCTAAACCTAACCCTAAACCTAAACCTAACCCTAACCCTAAACCTAACCCTTACACTTACCCTAACCCTAACCCTAACCCTAACCCTAACCCTTACCCTTACCTTAACCCTAACCATAACCCTAACCCTAACATTAACCCTAACCCTTACCCTAACTCTAAACCTAACCCTAACCCTAATCCTCAACCTTACCCTTACCCTAAACCTAACCCTAACCCTTACCCTAAACCTAACCCTAACCCTAACCCTAACCCTAACACTAACCCTAACCATAAATCTAACCCTAACCCTAACCCTAACCCTAAATCTAACCCTAACCCTTACCCTTACCCTAACCCTAACCCTAACTATAACCCTAACACTTACCCTTACCCTTACCCTAACCCTAAACCTAACCCTAACCGTAACCCTAACCCTAACCCTTACCCTTACCCTAACCCTAACCCTAACCCTAACCCTAACCCTAACCATTACCCTTATCCTAACCCTAAACCTAACACTTACCCTTACCCTAACCACTACGCTAATCCTATCCCTAACCATAAATCTTAACCTAACCCTAACCCCAACCCTAACCCTTACCCTTACCATTACCCTAACCCTAAACCTAACCCTAACCCTAACCCTAACCCTTACCCTTACCCTAACCCTAACCCTAACCCTAACACTAAAACTAACCCTTACCCTAAACATAACCCTAACCCTTACCCTAAACCTAACCCTAACCCAAACCTAACCCTTACCCTTATCTTAACCCTAACACTAAACCTAACCCTTACCCCAACCCTAACGCTAACCCTAACCCTTACCCTAACCCTAACCCTAACACTAAACCTTACCCTTAGCCTAACCCTAACCCTAACCCCAAGCCTAACACTAACACTACCTTAACCCTAACCCTTCCCCTTCCCCTAACCCTAACCCTAAACCTAACCTTAAACCTAACACTAACCCTAACCCTCACCCTTAGCCTTACCCTAACCCTAACCCTAACCCTAACCCTTACCCTGACCCTTAACCTAACCCTAAACCTAACCCTAACAGTAACCCTAAACCTAACTCTTTCCCTTAAACTAAATTTAACCCTATACCTAAACCTCAACCTTACCCTTTCCCTAAACCTAACCCTAACGATTACCCTAAACCTAACCCTAACACTAACCGCAACCCTAACACTTACCCTTACCCTAACCCTAACTCTAACCCTAACCCTACACCTAACCTTACCCTAACACTTACCCTTACCCTAACCCTAAACCTAACCCTAACCCTTACCCTTACCCTCAACCTAACCCTAAACTTAACCCTAACCCTAACCCTAACCTTAACCCTTATCCTTACCCTAAACCTAACCCTAAACCCAAACCTAACCCTAACCCTAAACCTAACCCTTACACTTACCCTAAACCTAACCCTAACCCTAAGCCTTACCCTTACCTTAACCCTAACCATAACCCTAACCCTAACATTAACCCTAGCCCTTACCCTAACTCTAAACCTAACATTAACCCTAACCTAACCCTTATCCTTACCCTAACCCTAACCCTAAACATAACCCTAACCCTAAACCTAAACTTACCCTTACCCTAACCCTAACCCTAACCCTAAACCTAACCGTAACACTAACCCTTACCCTTACCCTAAACCTAACCCTAACCCTAACCCTAAACCTTACCCTTACTCTAAACCTAACCTTACCCTAACACTTACCATTACCCTAACCCTAAACCTAACCCTAACCCTTACCCTAAGCCTAGACGTAACCCTAAACCTAACCGTAACCCTAACCCTAACCGTTACCCTTATCCTAACCCTAACCCTAACCCTAACCCTTAACCTTACACTAACCCTAACCCTAACCCTAACCCTAACCCTAACCCTTAGCCTTGCCCTAACCCTAACCCAAACCCTTACCCTAACCCTAACCCTAACACTAACCCTAACCATAAACCCAAACCTAACCCTTACCCTAACCCTAACCCTAAATCTAACCCTAACCCTTACCCTAACCCTAACCCTAACCCTAACTATAACCCTAACACTTACCCTTACCATTACCCTAACCCTAAACCTAACCCTAACC
>JANJXV010000795.1:212500-215000 GCA_024803745.1 Megascapheus bottae | reverse complement strand
AACCCTAACCCTTAGCGTTACCCCAACCCTAACCCTAACCCTTACCCTAACCCTAACCCTAACACTAAATCTAACCATAAACCTAACCCTAACCCTAAACCTAACCCTAAATCTAACCCTAACCCTTACCCTTACCCTAACCCTAACCCTAAATATAACCGTGACACTTACCCTTACCCTTACCCTAACCCTAAACCTAACCCTAACCCTAACCCTAAACCTAACTCTTACCCTTACCCTAACCCTAACCCTAACCCAAACCTTACCCTTATCCTAAACCTAAACCTAACACTTACCCTTACCCTAACCACTACGCTAATCCTAACCCTAACCCTAAATCTTAACCTAACCCTAACCCAACCCTACCCCTTACACTTACCATTACCCTAACCCTAAACCTAACCCTAACCCTAACCCTAACCCTTACCCTTACCCTAACCCTAACCCTAACACTAAAACTAACCCGTACCCTAAACATAACCCTAAACCTTACCCTAAACCTAACAGTAACCCAAACCTAACCCTTACCCTTATCTTAACCCTAAACCTAAACCTTACCCTAACCCTAACGATAACCCTAAACCTTACCCTAACCCTAACCCTAACACTAACCCTTACCCTTAGCCTAACCCTAACCCTAAGCCTAACACTAACCCTACCTTAACCCTAAACCTTCCCCTTCCCCTAACCCTAACCCAAACCCTAGCCTTAAACCTAACCCTAACCCTAACCCTCACCCTTATCCTTACCCTAAACCTAACCCTAACCCTAACCCTAAAACTTACCCTTACCCTAAAAACTACGCTAACCCTAACCCTAACCCTAAATCTAACCCTAACTCTTACCCTAACCCTACCCCTAACTCTAACTATAACCCTAACACTTACCCTTACCCTTACCCTAACCCTCAACCTAATCCTAACCCTAACCCTAACAATAACCCTTCCTTACCCTAACCCTAACTCTAACCCTAACCCTTACCCTTATCCTAACCCTAAACCTAACCCTAACAGTAACCCTAAACATAACTCTTTAACTTAACCTAAACCTAACCCTAACTCTAAACCTCAACCTTACCCTTTCCCTAAACCTAACCCTAATCCTTACCCTAAACCTAACCCTAACCCTAACCTTACCTTAACACTTATCCTTACCCTAACCCTAAAACTAACCCTAAACCTTACCCTTACCCTCAACCTAACCCTAAACTTAACCCTAACGCTAACCCTAACCTTAACCCTTATCCTTACCCTAACCCTAACCATAAACCTAAACCTAACCCTAACCCTAAACCTAACCCTTACACTTACCCTAACCCTAACCCTAACCCTAACCCTTACCCTTACCCTTACCTTAACCCTAACCATAACCCTAACCCTAACATTAACCCTAAACTTTACCCTAACTCTAACCCTACCCTAACCCTAACCCTAACGTAACCCTTATCCTTACCCTAACCATAAACTTATCCCTAACCCTAAACATAACCCTAACCCTAAACCTAAACCTTACCCTTACCCTAACCCTAACCCTAACCCTAAATCTAACCCTAACCCTTACCCTAACCCTAGCCCTAATCCTAAACCTAACCGTAACCCTAACCCTTACCCTTACCCTAAACCTAAACCTAACCCTAACCCTAAACCTTACCCTTACTCTAACCCTAACCCTAACCCTTACCCTAACCCTAACCCTAAATATAACCCTAACCCTTACCCTTACCCTTACCCTAACCCTAAACTTAACCCTAACCCTAACCCTAAACCTAAACCTTACCCTAACCCTAACCCTAACCCTAACCCTAACCCAAACCCTAACCCTAACCCTAACCCTAACCCTAACCCTTACCCTAACCCTAACCCTAAACCTTACCATTACCCTAACCCTAACCCTAACCCAAGCCTAACACTAACCCTACCTTAACCCAGACCCTTACCATTACCCTAACCCTAACCCTAACCCTAATCTGAAACATAACCCTAACCTTAGCCCTTAGCCTTACCCTAACCCTAACCGTAAACCTTAACCTAACCCTAACCCTACCACTAACCCTAACCCTTACCCTAACCCTAACCCTAACCCTAAACCCTAACCCTAACCCTAAACCTAACTCTAACCCAAACCCTAACCCTAAAACCAACCCAGCACTTACCGTAACCCTAACCCTAAACCTTACCCTAACCCTAAACCTAACCCTAACCTTAACCCTAAACCTAAACCTAAACCTAACCCTAACCCTAACCCTAAACCTAACCCTTACCCTTACCTTAACCCTAACCCTAAACCTAACCCTAACCCTAACTCTATACCTAACCCTAACCCTAACTCTTACCCTTACCTTAACCCTAACCATAACCCTAACCCTAACATTAACCCTAACCTTTACCCTAACCCTAACTCTAATCCTAACTCTAACCATTACCCTTAACCTAACCCTAACCGTAACCCTAACCCTTACCCTTACCTAACCCTAACCTAACCCTAACCCTTACCCTTACCT
>JANJXV010000795.1:127500-210000 GCA_024803745.1 Megascapheus bottae | reverse complement strand
ACCCTAACTATAACCCTAACACTTACCCTTACCCTTACCCCAACCCTAAACCTAACCCTAACCCTAAACCTAACCCTAACCATAACCCTAACACTTACTCTTACCCTAACCCTAACCCTAACCCTAACCCTACACCTAACCTTACCCTAACACTTACCCTTACCCTAACCCTAAAACTAAACCTAACCCTTACCCTTACCCTCAACCTAACCCTAAACTTAACCCTAACCCTAACCCTAACCTTAACCCATATCCTTACACCAACCCTAACCCTAACCCTAACCCTAAACCTTACCCTTAATCTAACCCTAACCCTAACCCTTACCCTAACCCTAACCCTAACTATAACCCTAACCCTTACCCTTACCCTTACCCTAACCCTAAACTTAACCCTAACCTTAACCCTAAACCTAACCCTTACCCTTACACTAACCCTAACCCTAAACCTAACCCTAACCCTTACCCTTATCCTAACCCTAACCCTAACAGTTACACTTACACTAACACCTACGCTAACCCTAACCCTAACCATAAATCTAACCCTAACCCTTACCCTTACCCTAACCCTAAAAATAACTATAACCCTAACACATACCCTTACCCTTACCCTTACCCTAAACCTAACCCTAACCATAACCCTAAGCCTTACCCTTACCCTTACCCTAACCCTAAACCTAACCCTAACCCTAACCCTAACCCTTACCCTTACTCTTACCCTAAACCTAAACCTAACCCAACGCTAACCCTTACCCTTACCTGAACCCTAACCCTAAACCTAACCCTCACCCTTACCCTAACGCTAACCCTAACTCTTACCCTGACCCTAACCCTAACACATACCCTTACCCTAACCCTAACCCTAAACCTAACCCTTACCCTTACCCTAACGCTAACCCTAACCCTTACAGTTACCGTACCCCTAACTCTAACACATACCCTTACCCTAACCCTAACCCTAAGCCTAACCATAACCCTAAACCTAACCCTAAACCTAACCCTAACCCTAACCCTAACCCTTACCCTAACCCTAAACTTAACCCCAACACTAAATATAACCCTAAACCTAACCCTAACCCTTACCCTAACCCTAAACCTAACCCTAACACTAACGCTAACTCTAACCCTAACCCTAACGCTAACTCTAACCCTAAACCTAATCATAACCCTACTCTTACCCTAGCCCTAACCCTAAATCTAAGCCTAACCCTAACCCTAACCTTAACCCTAACCCTTACCCTTATCCTAACCCTAACCCTAACCCTAACCTTAAACCTAACCCTAACCCTAACCCTTACCCTTACCCTAACCCTTAACCTAACCCTAACCTTAATCCTAACCCTAACCCTTACATTACCCTAACCCTAACCTTAACCCTAACCCGAAACCTAACCATAACCCTAACCGTAACCGTAACCCTAACCCTTACCCTTACCCTAACCCTAACCCTAACCCTAACCAAAAACCTAACCCTAACCCTAACCCCTACCCTTACCCTTACCCTAACCCTAACCCTAAACCTAAACCTAACCCTTACCCTTAGCCTCACCCGAAACCTAACCTTAACCCTAACCCTAACCCTAACCCTATCCCAAACCCTTATTCTTACCCTAACTCTAACCCTAACCCTAAACCTAACCCTAACCCTAAACCTAACCCTTACCCTTACCCTAACCCTAACTCTAAACCTAACCCTAACACTTACCCTTACCCTAACCCAAACCCTAATCCTAACTCTATCCCTTACCCTTACCCTTACCCTAACCCTAACCCTAAGCCTAAAACTAATCCTACCTTACCCCTAACCTAACCCATATCCTAACCCTAACCCTAAACCTAACCCTTACCCTTACCCTAACCCCTACCCTAACCCTAACCCTAACCCTAAACTTTAACCTAACCCTAACCCTAACACTTACCCTTACTCTCACCCTAACTCTAAAACTAACCCTAACCCTTACCCTTACCCTAACCCTAACCCTAATCCTAACTCTAACCCTTACCCTTACCCTTACACTAACGCTAACCCTAAGCCTAAAACTAATCCTACCTTACCCCTAACCGTCACCCATATCCTAACCCTAACCCTAACCCTAACACTTACCCTTACCCTAACCCCTACCCTAACCCTAACCCTAACCCTAAACTTAACCTAACCCTAACCCTAACCCTAACCCTTACGCTTAACCTAACCCTAAACCTAACCCTAACCCTAACACTAAAACTTACCCTTACCATAACCCTAACCCTAACCCTAACACTAAAACTTACCCTTACCCTAACCATAACCCAAACCCTTACCCTAAACCTAATCCTAACCCTAACTCTAGCCCTCACCCTTACCCTAAAAATAAACCTAAAACTTACCCTAACCCTAACCCTAACCCTAACCCTAAACTTACCCTAACCCTAACCATAACCGTAACCCTAACCTTAACCCTAACCCTAACCCTAACCCTTGCCGTTACCCTAACCCTAACCCTAATCCTAACACTAACCCTAACCCTAAACCTAAACCTAACCCTTACCCTAACCCCAACCCTAAACCTAACCCTAGCCCAAACCCTAAACTCTAACCCTAACCCTAACCCTAACCCTAACCCTTACCGTTACTCTTAACCTAACCCTAACCCAAACACTTACCCTTCCCCTAAACCCTACACTAACCCTCACCCTAACCCTAACCCTAAACCTAACCCTTACACTTACCCTAACCCTAAACCTAAACCTAACCCTAACGCTAACCCTTACCCTTACCCTAACACTAACCCTCACCCTACCCCTAAACGCTCCCCTTACCCTAAACCTAACCCGAACCCTTACTCTAAACCTAACCCTAACCCTAACCCTTAACCTTACCTTAACCCTAATCCTACCCCTAACCCTTACACGTACCCTAACCCTAACCCTAAATCTAAACCTAAACCTAACCCTAACCTCAACCTTAACCCTCAAACTTACCCTTACTCTAACCCTAACCCTAACCCTAACACTTAACCTAACCCTAACACTAACCCTAAACCCTAACCCTTACCCTAACCGTAACCCTAAACCCTAACCCTAACCATAACACTAAGCCTAACCCTAACCCCTAACTCTAACCCTAACCCTAACCCTAACCCTTACCCTTATCCTAAACCTAACACTAACCCTAACACTTACCCTTACCCTAACCACTACCCTAACATTAACCCTAACCCTAAACCTTAACCTAACCCTAACCCTATCCCTTATCCTTACCCTAACGCTAACCCTAACCCTTACCCTAACCCTAACCCTAACCCTGACACATACCCTTACCCTAACCATAACCATAACCCTAAACATTACACTAAACCTAACCCTAACCATAACCCTTACAATAATCCTAAACTTAACCCCGACTAAACCTAAACCTAACCCTAACTCTAACCCTTACACTTACCCTAACCCTAACCCTAACCCTAACCCTTACCCTAACCCTAACCCTAAACCTTACCATTACCCTAACCATAACCCTTACCCAAGCCTAACACTAACCCTACCTTAACCCAGACTCTTACCCTTACCCTAACCCTAACCCTAACCTGAAACATAACCCTAACCTTAGCCCTTAGCCTTACCCTAACCCTAACAGTAAACCTTACCCTAACCCTAACCTTAACACTAAACCTAACCCTTACCCTAACCCTAACCCTAACCCTAAACTCTAACCCTAACCCTAAACCTAACTCTAACCCGAACCCTAACCCTAAAACTAACCATAACACTTACCGTAACCCTAACCCTAAACCTTACCCTAAACCTAACCCTAACCCTAACCTTAACCGCAACCCTAACCCTAAACCTAACCCTAATCTTAACCCTAACCCTAAACCTAAACCTAACCCTAACCCTAAACCTAACCCTTACCCTTACCCTAAACCTAACCCTAAACATAACTTCTAATCCTAACCCAAAACCTAACCTCTAACCCTAACCCTAACCCTAACGTTAACCCTAACCCTTACCCATATCCTAACCCTAACCCTAACAATAACACCTACCCTTACCCTAACCCCTACCCTAACCCTTACCCTAACCCTAACCCTTACACTTACCCTAACCCTAAACCTAACCCTAACCCTAGGCCTAAACTTAACCCTTTCCCTTACCCTAACACTAACCCTAATCCTAACCCTAATCCTTACCCTTACCCTTAACCTAACCCTCACCTTACCATAAACCTAACACTAACCCTAACCCTAACCGTAACCCTACCCCTTACATTAACCCTAACCCTAACCCTAACCCTAACCCTTACCCTTACCCTCACCCTAACCCTAACCTTAACCCTAACCCTAAACCTAACCCTAACCCTTACCCTTACCCTAACCCTAACCCTAACCCTAACATTAACCCTAACCCTTTCCCTAACTGTAATCCTAACCGTAACGCTAACCTAACCCTTATCATTACACTAAACCTAACCCTAATTATAACCCTACACCTAACTCTAACCCTAAACCTAAACCTCACACTTAACCTAAGCCTAACCCTAAATCTAAACCTAACCCTTACCCTTACCATAACCCTAACCCTAACTCTAACCCTAACCCTAAAATAAACCCTAACCCTAAACCTAACCCTTACCCTTACCCTAAACCTAACCCTAAAACTAACCCTAACTCTTACCCTTACCCTAACCCTAACCCTAACCCTAACTCTAACCCTTACCCTTACCCTAACCCTAACCCTAACCCTAAGCCTAAAACTAACCCTACCTTAACCCTAACCCTTTCCCTTATCCTAACCCTAAACCTAAACCTAACACTTACCCTTACCCTAACCCCTAACCTAACCTTACCCCTAACCCTAACCCTTAACCTAAACCTAACCCTAACCCTAAACCTTACCCTTAACCTAACCCTAACCGTAACCCTAACCCTAACCCTTACCCTTACCCTAACCCTAACCCTAACCCTAACACAAAAACTTACCCTTACCCTAAACATAACCCTAACCCTTAACCTAAACCTAACCCTAACCCTAACCCTAACCCTAACCCTTACCCTAACAATAAATCTAAACCTTACCCTAACCTTAACCCTAACCCTAACCCTAAACTTACACTAAACGTAACCATAACCCTAACCCTAATCTTAACCATAACCCTAACCCTAACCCTTACCCTTACCCTAACCCTAACCCTCACCCTAACCCTAAAACTTACCCTTATACTAAATCTAACCCGAACCCTTGCCCTAAACCTAACCCTAACCCTAACCCTAACCGTAACCCTAACCCTTACCCTAACCCTTACCCTTAGCTTAACCCTAACTCTAACCCTAACCCTTACCCTAACCCTAACCCTAATCCTAACCTAACCCTTACCCTTACCCTAACCTTAACCCTAAACCTAAACCTAAGCCTAACCTTAACCCTAACCCTTACCCTAAACCTAAACCTAATCCTAACCCTAACCCTTACACTTACCCTAACCCTAACCCTAAACCTAAATCTAACCCTAACCTTAACCTTAACCGTAACACTTACCCTTACTCTAACCCTACCCCTAACCCTAACCCTTAACTTAACCTTAACACTAACTCTAAACCCTAACCCTTACCCTAACACTAACCCTAACCCCTAACCCTAACCATAACACTAACCCTAAAACTAACCCCTAACCCTAACCCTAACCCTAACCCTTATCCTTATCTTAAACCTAACCCTAAACCTAACACTTACCCTTACACTAACCCCTACCCTAACCCTAACCCTAAAACTTAACCTAACCCTAACCCTAACCCTAACCCTTACCCTTACACTTACGCTAACCCTAACCCTTACCCTAACCCTAACCCTAACTAAAACACATACCCTTACCCTAACACTAACCCTAACCGTAACCCTAAATCTTACACTAAACCTAAGCCTAATCCTAACCCTTACAATAATCCTAAACTTAACCCCAAGACTAAACCTGAGCCTATCCCTAACTCTAACCCTTACCGTAACCCTAACCCTGAACCTAAACCTAACCCTAACCCTAACCCTAACCCTAACCCTAAACCTAACCCAAAGCCTAACAATAACCCTACCTTAATGCTGACCCTTACCCTTACCCTTACCCTAACCCTAAACCTAACCCTAACCTGAAACCTAACCCTAACCCTGACACTTAGCCTTTCCCTAACACTAACCATAAACCTTAACCTAACCCTAACCCTAACACTAATCTTAACCCTTACCCTAACCGTAACACTAACCCTAAACCCTAACCCTAACCCTAAACCTAACTCTAACACTAACCCAAACCCCAACCTCAAACCCTAACCCTCACCCTAACGTTAACCCTAACCCTTACACTTATCCTAACCCTAACCCTAACCCTAACACTTACCCTTACCCTAACCCCTACTCTAAACCGTACCCTAACCCTAACCCTTACCCTTACCCTAACCCTAAACCTAATCCTAACCCTAACCCTAAACTTAACCCTTTCCCTTACCCTAACCCTAACCCTAACCCTAAACCTTTCCCTTACCTTAAACCTAACCCTAACCCTTACCCTAAACCTAACCCTAACCCTAACCCTAACCGTAACCCTAACCCTTACCCTAACCCTAAACCTAACCTTAACCCTAACCTTAACCCTATCCTTAACCCTTATCCTTACCCTAACCCTAACCCTAACCCTAAACCTAACCCTAACCCTAAACTTAACCCTTTCCCTTACCCTAACCCTAACCCTAACTCTAACCCTTTCCCTTACCCTAACACTAACCCTAAACCTAACCCTAAACCTTACCCTTACCATTAACCTAACACTCATTCTTACCCTAAACATAACCCTAACCCTAACCCTAACCATAACCCTACCTTTTACACTAACCCTAACCCTAACCCTAACCCTTACCCTTACCCTCACCCTAACCCTAACCTTAACCCTAACCCTAACTCTAACCCTTACCCTTACCCTAACCCTAACCCTAACCCTAAGCCTAAAACTAACCCTACCTTAACCCTAACCCTTTCCCTTATCCTAACCCTAAACCTAAACCTAACACTTACCCTTACCCTAACCCCTAACCTAACCTTACCCCTAACCCTAACCCTTAACCTAAACCTAACCCTAACCCTAAACCTTACCCTTAACCTAACCCTAACCGTAACCCTAACCCTAACCCTTACCCTTACCCTAACCCTAACCCTAACCCTAACACAAAAACTTACCCTTACCCTAAACATAACCCTAACCCTTAACCTAAACCTAACCCTAACCCTAACCCTAACCCTAACCCTTACCCTAACAATAAATCTAAACCTTACCCTAACCTTAACCCTAACCCTAACCCTAAACTTACACTAAACGTAACCATAACCCTAACCCTAATCTTAACCATAACCCTAACCCTAACCCTTACCCTTACCCTAACCCTAACCCTCACCCTAACCCTAAAACTTACCCTTATACTAAATCTAACCCGAACCCTTGCCCTAAACCTAACCCTAACCCTAACCCTAACCGTAACCCTAACCCTTACCCTAACCCTTACCCTTAGCTTAACCCTAACTCTAACCCTAACCCTTACCCTAACCCTAACCCTAATCCTAACCTAACCCTTACCCTTACCCTAACCTTAACCCTAAACCTAAACCTAAGCCTAACCTTAACCCTAACCCTTACCCTAAACCTAAACCTAATCCTAACCCTAACCCTTACACTTACCCTAACCCTAACCCTAAACCTAAATCTAACCCTAACCTTAACCTTAACCGTAACACTTACCCTTACTCTAACCCTACCCCTAACCCTAACCCTTAACTTAACCTTAACACTAACTCTAAACCCTAACCCTTACCCTAACACTAACCCTAACCCCTAACCCTAACCATAACACTAACCCTAAAACTAACCCCTAACCCTAACCCTAACCCTAACCCTTATCCTTATCTTAAACCTAACCCTAAACCTAACACTTACCCTTACACTAACCCCTACCCTAACCCTAACCCTAAAACTTAACCTAACCCTAACCCTAACCCTAACCCTTACCCTTACACTTACGCTAACCCTAACCCTTACCCTAACCCTAACCCTAACTAAAACACATACCCTTACCCTAACACTAACCCTAACCGTAACCCTAAATCTTACACTAAACCTAAGCCTAATCCTAACCCTTACAATAATCCTAAACTTAACCCCAAGACTAAACCTGAGCCTATCCCTAACTCTAACCCTTACCGTAACCCTAACCCTGAACCTAAACCTAACCCTAACCCTAACCCTAACCCTAACCCTAAACCTAACCCAAAGCCTAACAATAACCCTACCTTAATGCTGACCCTTACCCTTACCCTTACCCTAACCCTAAACCTAACCCTAACCTGAAACCTAACCCTAACCCTGACACTTAGCCTTTCCCTAACACTAACCATAAACCTTAACCTAACCCTAACCCTAACACTAATCTTAACCCTTACCCTAACCGTAACACTAACCCTAAACCCTAACCCTAACCCTAAACCTAACTCTAACACTAACCCAAACCCCAACCTCAAACCCTAACCCTCACCCTAACGTTAACCCTAACCCTTACACTTATCCTAACCCTAACCCTAACCCTAACACTTACCCTTACCCTAACCCCTACTCTAAACCGTACCCTAACCCTAACCCTTACCCTTACCCTAACCCTAAACCTAATCCTAACCCTAACCCTAAACTTAACCCTTTCCCTTACCCTAACCCTAACCCTAACCCTAAACCTTTCCCTTACCTTAAACCTAACCCTAACCCTTACCCTAAACCTAACCCTAACCCTAACCCTAACCGTAACCCTAACCCTTACCCTAACCCTAAACCTAACCTTAACCCTAACCTTAACCCTATCCTTAACCCTTATCCTTACCCTAACCCTAACCCTAACCCTAAACCTAACCCTAACCCTAAACTTAACCCTTTCCCTTACCCTAACCCTAACCCTAACTCTAACCCTTTCCCTTACCCTAACACTAACCCTAAACCTAACCCTAAACCTTACCCTTACCATTAACCTAACACTCATTCTTACCCTAAACATAACCCTAACCCTAACCCTAACCATAACCCTACCTTTTACACTAACCCTAACCCTAACCCTAACCCTTACCCTTACCCTCACCCTAACCCTAACCTTAACCCTAACCCTAAACCTAACCCTAACCCTTACCCTTACCCTAACCCTAACCCTAACCCTAACATTAACCCTAATCCTTACCCTAACTCTAATCCTAACCCTAACGCTAAACTAACCCTTATCATTACACTAAACCTAACCCTAGCCCTAACGCTACACCTAACTCTAACCCTAAAACTAAACCTTACACTTAACCTAAGCCTAACCCTAAATCTAAGCCTAACCCTTACCTTTAACATAACCCTAACCCTAACTCTAACCCTAACCCTAAAATAAACCCTAACCCTAAACCTAACCCTTACCCTTACCCTAAACCTAACCCTAAAACTAACCCAAACTCTTAACCTTACCCTAACCCTAACCCTAACCCTAACTCTAACCCTTACCCTTACCCTAACCCTAACCCTAACCCTAAGCCTAAAACTAACCCTACCTTAACACTAACCCTTACCCTTACCCTAACCCTAAACCTAAACCTAACACTTACCCTTACCCTAACCACTAACCTAACCTTACCCCTAACCCTAACCCTTAATCTAAACCTAACCCTAACACTAACACTAACACTAACGCTAACCCTTACCCTAACAATAAACCTAACCCTCACCCTAACCTTAACCCTAACCCTAACCCTAACACTTACCCTTACCCTAACCCCTACTCTAAACCTTACTCTAACCCTAACCCTTACCCTTACCCTAACCCTAAACCTAATCCTAACCCTAACCCTAAACTTAACCCTTTCCCTTACCCTAACCCTAACCCTAACCCTAAACCTTTCCCTTACCCTAAACCTAACCCTAACCCTTACCCTAAACCTAACCCTAACCCTAACCCTAACTGTAACCCTAACCCTTACCCTAACCCTAAACCTAAACTTAAACCTAACCTTAACCCTATCCTTAACCCTTATCCTTACCCTAAACCTAACCCTAAACCTAACCCTAAACCTTACCCTTACCCTTACCCTAACCCTAACCCTAACATTAACCCTAACCCTTACCGTAACTCTAACCCTAACCCTAACCCTAACGCTAACCTAAACCTTATCCTTACCATAACCCTAACTCTAAACCTAACCCTAAACCTAACCCTAACCCTAAACCTAAACCTTACCATTAACCTAACTGTAACCCTAAATCTAACCTTAACCCTTTCCCTTACCCTAACCCTAACCCTAAACCTAAACCTAACCCTAACCCTAACCGTAAACCTAACGCTTACCCTTACCCTAAACCTAACCCTAACCCTAACCCTAACCCTTACCCTTACACAAACCCTAACCCTAACCCTAACCCTAAACCTTACCCTTACCCTTACCCTAACCCTAACCCTAACCCTTACCCTAACCCTAACACCTAACCCTAACCCTATCCCTAACCCTTACCCTTATCCTAAACCTAACACTAAACCTAACACTTACCCTTACCCTAAATACTACCCTAACATTAACCTTAACCCTAAACCTTAACCTAACCCTAACCCTATCCATTATCCTTACCCTAACGCTAACCCTAACCCTTACCCTAACCGTAACCCTAACACTATCACATACACTTACCCTAACCATAACCATAACCCTAAACATTACACTAAACTTAACCCTAACCCTAACCCTTACAATAATCCTAAACTTAACCCCGACTAAACCTAAACCTAACCCTAACTCTAACCCTTACACTTACCCTAAACCTAACCCTAAACCTAACCCTAACCCTAACCCTAACCCTAACCCTAACCCTTACCCTATCCCTAAACCTAAACCTTACCATTACCCTAACCCTAACCCTAACCCAAGCCTAACACTAACCCTACATTAACCCTGACCCTGACCCTTACCCTAACCCTAACCCTAACCCTAACCGGAAACATAACCCTAAACTTAGCCCTTAGCCTTACCCTAAACCTAACCGTAAATCTTACCCTAACCCTAACCCTAAAACTAACCCTAACCCTTACACTAACCCTAACCCTAACCCTAAACCCTAACCCTAATCCTAAACCTAACCTTACCCTAACCCTAACACTTACCCTTACCCTAACCCAACCCTAAACATAACCCTTACCCTAAACGTAACCCTAACCCTAACTCTTACCCTAACCCTAACCCAAACCTTAACCCCTACCCTAACCGTTAACCTAACACTAACCTAACCCTAACCCTAAACCTTAACCTTACCCTAACCCTAAACCTAACTCTAACCCTAACCCTAACCATAACCTAAACTAAACCCTAACCCTAAACCTAACCCTTGCCCTTACTCTAACCCTAACCCTAACCCTACCCTAACCCTACCCTAACCCTTACCCTAACCCTAACCCTAACCCTTAATCTTACCCTAACCCTAAACCTAAACCTAATACTTACCCTAACCCTAACCCTAACCCTAACCCTTACCCTACCCTAACCCTAACCCTAAACCTAAACCCTAAACCTAACACTAACCCTAACCCTAACACTTATCCTTACCCTAAACCCTAACCTAACCCTTACCCTTACCCTAACCCTAAACATAAACCTAAACCTAACCCTAACCCTAACCCTAACCCTAACTAAAACACATACCCTTACCCTAACACTAACCCTAACCGTAACCCTAAATCTTACACTAAACCTAAGCCTAATCCTAACCCTTACAATAATCCTAAACTTAACCCCAAGACTAAACCTGAGCCTATCCCTAACTCTAACCCTTACCGTAACCCTAACCCTGAACCTAAACCTAACCCTAACCCTAACCCTAACCCTAACCCTAAACCTAACCCAAAGCCTAACAATAACCCTACCTTAATGCTGACCCTTACCCTTACCCTTACCCTAACCCTAAACCTAACCCTAACCTGAAACCTAACCCTAACCCTGACACTTAGCCTTTCCCTAACACTAACCATAAACCTTAACCTAACCCTAACCCTAACACTAATCTTAACCCTTACCCTAACCGTAACACTAACCCTAAACCCTAACCCTAACCCTAAACCTAACTCTAACACTAACCCAAACCCCAACCTCAAACCCTAACCCTCACCCTAACGTTAACCCTAACCCTTACACTTATCCTAACCCTAACCCTAACCCTAACACTTACCCTTACCCTAACCCCTACTCTAAACCGTACCCTAACCCTAACCCTTACCCTTACCCTAACCCTAAACCTAATCCTAACCCTAACCCTAAACTTAACCCTTTCCCTTACCCTAACCCTAACCCTAACCCTAAACCTTTCCCTTACCTTAAACCTAACCCTAACCCTTACCCTAAACCTAACCCTAACCCTAACCCTAACCGTAACCCTAACCCTTACCCTAACCCTAAACCTAACCTTAACCCTAACCTTAACCCTATCCTTAACCCTTATCCTTACCCTAACCCTAACCCTAACCCTAAACCTAACCCTAACCCTAAACTTAACCCTTTCCCTTACCCTAACCCTAACCCTAACTCTAACCCTTTCCCTTACCCTAACACTAACCCTAAACCTAACCCTAAACCTTACCCTTACCATTAACCTAACACTCATTCTTACCCTAAACATAACCCTAACCCTAACCCTAACCATAACCCTACCTTTTACACTAACCCTAACCCTAACCCTAACCCTTACCCTTACCCTCACCCTAACCCTAACCTTAACCCTAACCCTAAACCTAACCCTAACCCTTACCCTTACCCTAACCCTAACCCTAACCCTAACATTAACCCTAATCCTTACCCTAACTCTAATCCTAACCCTAACGCTAAACTAACCCTTATCATTACACTAAACCTAACCCTAGCCCTAACGCTACACCTAACTCTAACCCTAAAACTAAACCTTACACTTAACCTAAGCCTAACCCTAAATCTAAGCCTAACCCTTACCCTTAACATAACCCTAACCCTAACTCTAACCCTAACCCTAAAATAAACCCTAACCCTAAACCTAACCCTTACCCTTACCCTAAACCTAACCCTAAAACTAACCCAAACTCTTAACCTTACCCTAACCCTAACCCTAACCCTAACTCTAACCCTTACCCTTACCCTAACCCTAACCCTAACCCTAAGCCTAAAACTAACCCTACCTTAACACTAACCCTTACCCTTACCCTAACCCTAAACCTAAACCTAACACTTACCCTTACCCTAACCACTAACCTAACCTTACCCCTAACCCTAACCCTTAATCTAAACCTAACCCTAACACTAACACTAACACTAACGCTAACCCTTACCCTAACAATAAACCTAACCCTCACCCTAACCTTAACCCTAACCCTAACCCTAACACTTACCCTTACCCTAACCCCTACTCTAAACCTTACTCTAACCCTAACCCTTACCCTTACCCTAACCCTAAACCTAATCCTAACCCTAACCCTAAACTTAACCCTTTCCCTTACCCTAACCCTAACCCTAACCCTAAACCTTTCCCTTACCCTAAACCTAACCCTAACCCTTACCCTAAACCTAACCCTAACCCTAACCCTAACTGTAACCCTAACCCTTACCCTAACCCTAAACCTAAACTTAAACCTAACCTTAACCCTATCCTTAACCCTTATCCTTACCCTAAACCTAACCCTAAACCTAACCCTAAACCTTACCCTTACCCTTACCCTAACCCTAACCCTAACATTAACCCTAACCCTTACCGTAACTCTAACCCTAACCCTAACCCTAACGCTAACCTAAACCTTATCCTTACCATAACCCTAACTCTAAACCTAACCCTAAACCTAACCCTAACCCTAAACCTAAACCTTACCATTAACCTAACTGTAACCCTAAATCTAACCTTAACCCTTTCCCTTACCCTAACCCTAACCCTAAACCTAAACCTAACCCTAACCCTAACCGTAAACCTAACGCTTACCCTTACCCTAAACCTAACCCTAACCCTAACCCTAACCCTTACCCTTACACAAACCCTAACCCTAACCCTAACCCTAAACCTTACCCTTACCCTTACCCTAACCCTAACCCTAACCCTTACCCTAACCCTAACACCTAACCCTAACCCTATCCCTAACCCTTACCCTTATCCTAAACCTAACACTAAACCTAACACTTACCCTTACCCTAAATACTACCCTAACATTAACCTTAACCCTAAACCTTAACCTAACCCTAACCCTATCCATTATCCTTACCCTAACGCTAACCCTAACCCTTACCCTAACCGTAACCCTAACACTATCACATACACTTACCCTAACCATAACCATAACCCTAAACATTACACTAAACTTAACCCTAACCCTAACCCTTACAATAATCCTAAACTTAACCCCGACTAAACCTAAACCTAACCCTAACTCTAACCCTTACACTTACCCTAAACCTAACCCTAAACCTAACCCTAACCCTAACCCTAACCCTAACCCTAACCCTTACCCTATCCCTAAACCTAAACCTTACCATTACCCTAACCCTAACCCTAACCCAAGCCTAACACTAACCCTACATTAACCCTGACCCTTACCCTTACCCTAACCCTAACCCTAACCCTAACCGGAAACATAACCCTAAACTTAGCCCTTAGCCTTACCCTAAACCTAACCGTAAATCTTACCCTAACCCTAACCCTAAAACTAACCCTAACCCTTACACTAACCCTAACCCTAACCCTAAACCCTAACCCTAATCCTAAACCTAACCTTACCCTAACCCTAACACTTACCCTTACCCTAACCCAACCCTAAACATAACCCTTACCCTAAACGTAACCCTAACCCTAACTCTTACCCTAACCCTAACCCAAACCTTAACCCCTACCCTAACCGTTAACCTAACACTAACCTAACCCTAACCCTAAACCTTAACCTTACCCTAACCCTAAACCTAACTCTAACCCTAACCCTAACCATAACCTAAACTAAACCCTAACCCTAAACCTAACCCTTGCCCTTACTCTAACCCTAACCCTAACCCTACCCTAACCCTACCCTAACCCTTACCCTAACCCTAACCCTAACCCTTAATCTTACCCTAACCCTAAACCTAAACCTAATACTTACCCTAACCCTAACCCTAACCCTAACCCTTACCCTACCCTAACCCTAACCCTAAACCTAAACCCTAAACCTAACACTAACCCTAACCCTAACACTTATCCTTACCCTAAACCCTAACCTAACCCTTACCCTTACCCTAACCCTAAACATAAACCTAAACCTAACCCTAACCCTAACCCTAACCCTAACCCTAAACCTAACACTTACCCTCACCCTGACCCTAACCCTAACCCTTACGCTTACCCTAACCCTAACCCTAACCTTAAGCCCAGCCCTAAACCTAACCCTAAACTTAACCCTTACCCTAACACTTACCCTAACCCTAACCCTAACACTTACCTAACCCTAACACTAACTCTGACAATAACCCTTACCCTAACCCTAACCCTAACCCTAACCCTAACACTTACCCTTACCCTAACCCTAACCCTAACCCTTACCCTAACCCTAACCCTAACCCTAACCCTTACCCTAACCCTAACCCAAACCTTAACCCCTAACCCTAACCCTTAACCTAACACTAACCTAACCCTAACCCTAAACCTTAACCTTACCCTAACCCTAAACCTAATTTAACCCTAACCCTAACCCTAACCCTAACCCTTGCCCTTCCCCTAACCCTAACCTTAACCCTAACCCTAACCCTAACCCTTGCCCTTACCCTAACCCTAACCCTAACCTTATCCCTAACCCTTACCCTAACCCTTAACCTTACCCTAACCCTAAACCTAAACCTAATACTAACCCTAACCCTAACCCTAACCCTAACCCTAACCCGTACCCTACACTAACCCTAACCCTAACACTAAACTTAAACCCTAAGCCTAACCCTAAACGTAACGCTAACCCTTACCCTTACCCTAACCCTAACCCTAAACCTAACCCTAACCCTAACCCTAACCCTAACGCTTACCATAAACCTAACCCTAACCCTAACCCTTACCCTAACAATAACCCTAAACCTAACCCTAACACTAAACGTAACCCGACCTCTTACCCTAACCCTAACCCTTACTCTTACCCTAACCCTTACGCTTATCGTAACCCTAAGCCTAACCCTAACCCTAACCCTTATCATAAACGTAAACCTAACCCTAACCCTTACCCTAAACCTAACCCTAAACCTAACCCTTACCCTTACCTTAACCCTAACCCTAACCCTAACCCTTACCCTTACCCTAACGCTAACCCTAAACTTACCCCAAACCCTAACACTTACCCTTACCCTAACACTAAATCTAACCTTAACCCCAACCCTAAACCTAACCCTAACCCTTATCCTTACCCCAAACCTAAACCTAAACCTAACCCTAACCCTAACCCTAACCCTAACCCTTACCCTAACCCTAACCATAAATCTAACCGTAACCCTAACCTTAACCCTAATCCGAACCCTACCCCTAACCCTAACCTTAACCCTAACCCTAACACTAACCCTAACCCTCAACCTAACTCTAACCCAAAACCTAACCCTTACACTTACCCTAACCCTAACTCTAACCCTAACCCTAACCGTAACACCTAAGCCTAACCCTAACCCTAACGCTAACCCTTACCCTTATCCTAACCCTAACCCTCACCCTAACCCTAAGCCCTACCCTTACCCTAACCCTAAACCTAACCTTAACCCTAACACTAACCCTAACCCTTACCCTTACCCTAACCCTAACCCTAACCCTAACCCTACATTACCCTTACCTTAACCCTAACCCTAACCCTTACCCGAAACCTAAACCGAACCCTAACCCTGACCTTAACCCTAACCCTTACCTTAAACCTAACCCTAACCCTAACCCATACCCTTATCCTATCTCCAACCCTAACCCTAACCCTAACCCTAAAACATATCCTTACCCTAACCCTAACCCTAACCATAACCCTAACCCTAAACATAACCCTAACACTAAACTTTAACCTTACCCTAACCCTAAACCTACACTTAACTCAAACCTTAACCCTAACCCTAACATTAACGCTAACCCTAAACCTACCCCTACCCCTACCCCTAACCCTTAACTTAACCCTTACACTAATTCTAACAACTAACCCTAACCCTTACCCTAACCCTAACCCTAACACTAATTCTAACCCTAACCATAACCCTAACACTAACACTTACCCTAAACCTACTCCTAACCCTCACTCAAACCCTAAGTCTAACCTCAACCTTAAACCTTACCCTAACCCTAACACATATCCTTACCCTAATCCTAACCATAACCATAACCCTAAGCCTTACCCTAACCCTAAACTTTATCCTTACCCTAACAGTAACCCTAACCCTAAAGGTAACCATAAACCTAATCCTAACCCTTACCCTTACCCTAACCCTAACCCTAACCCTTACCTAACCCTAACCCTAACCCTTACCCTTACCTTAACACTAAACCTAACCCTAACCCTTACCCTTACCCTTACCCTTACCCTATTGCTAACCCCAACCGTAACCCTAACCCTAACCCTAACACTAATTCTAACCCTAACCATAACCCTAACACTAACACTTACCCTAACCCTACTCCTAACCCTCACTCTAACCCTAACTCTAACCTCAACCTTAACCCTTAGCCTAACCCTAACACATATCCTTACCCTAACCCTAACCATAACCATAACCCTAACCCTTACCCTAACCCTAAACTTTATCCTTACCCTAACCGTAAACCTAACCCTAACCCTAACACTTACCCTAACCCTCACCCTAACACCAACGATAACCCTTAACCTAACACTAACCCTAACGCTAACCCTAACACTTACCCTTACCCTAACCCTGAACCTAACCCTAACCCTTAAGTTAACCCTAACACTAATCCTAACCACTAACCATAACCCTTACCCTAACCCTAAGAGTAATCCTTACCCTTACCCTAACCCTAACCCTAACTCTAACCCTAACCATAACCCTAACCCTAACACTAACCCTAACCCTAATCCTAACCCTTACTCTAACCCTACCCCTAATCCTAACCCTAACCCTTACCCTAACTCTAACTCTTAACCTAAACCTAACCCTAACCAAAAACCCAACACATATCCTTACCCTAACCCTAACCCTAACAGTAACCCTAACCCTAAAGGTAACCATAAACCTAATCCTAACCCTTACCCTTACCCTAACCCTAACCCTAACCCTTACCTAACCCTAACCCTAACCCTTACCCTTACCTTAACACTAAACCTAACCCTAACCCTTACCCTTACCCTTACCCTTACCCTATTGCTAACCCTAACCGTAACCCTAACCCTAACCCTAACACTAATTCTAACCCTAACCATAACCCTAACACTAACACTTACCCTAACCCTACTCCTAACCCTCACTCTAACCCTAACTCTAACCTCAACCTTAACCCTTAGCGTAACCCTAACACATATCCTTACCCTAACCCTAACCATAACCATAACCCTAACCCTTACCCTAACCCTAAACTTTATCCTTACCCTAACCGTAAACCTAACCCTAACCCTAACACTTGCCCTAACCCTCACCCTAACTCCAACGATAACCCTTAACCTAACCCTAACCCTAACGCTAACCCTAACACTTATCCTTACCCTAACCCTTAACCTAACCCTAACCCTAACCCTAACCCTTAAGTTCACCCTAACACTAATCCTAACCACTAACCATAACCCTTACCCTAACCCTAAGAGTAATCCTTACCCTTACCCTAACCCTAACCCTAACTCTAACCCTAACCATAACCCTAACCCTAACACTTACACTAACCCTAATCCTAACCCTTACTCTAACCCTAACCCTAATCCTAACCCTAACCCTTACCCTAACTCTAACTCTTAACCTAAACCTAACCCTAACCAAAAACCCAACACATATCCTTACCCTAACCCTAACCCTAACAGTAACCCTAACCCTAAAGGTAACCCTAAACCTAATCCTAACCCTTACCCTTACCCTAACCCTAACTCTAAACTTAAGCCTAACCCTTATCCTAAACCTAACCCTAACCCTAACCCTAACCCTTACCCTAACCCTAACCCTAACATTTACCCTTACCCTTACCCTAATCCTAACCCTAACTCTAACCCTAACCATAACCCTAACCCTAACACTTACCCTAACCCTAATCCTAACCCTTACTCTAACCCTAACCGTAACCTCAACCTTAACCCTAACGCTAACCCTAAACCTAACCCTTACACTTACCCTAACCCTAACCCTAAACCTAAACCTAACTTTAACCTTAACCCTAACCCTTACCATTACCCTAACCCTAACCCTAACCCTAACCCTAAACCTAATCCTAACCCTAACCCTAACCCTTACTTTTAATCTTATCCTAACCCTAAACCTAACCCTAAACATTACTCTTACCCTCGCCCTAACCATAAACTTAACCCTAACCCGAATCCTAACCCTAACCCTAACTTTAACCATAACCCTTATCCTTACCCTAACCCTCACCCTAACCCTAACCCTAAACCTAACTCTAACCCTAAACCTAATCCTTACCCTTACACTAACCCTAAACCTAACCCTAACCGTAACCCCTAAGCCTAACCCTAACCCTAACGCTAACCCTTACCCTTATCCTAACCCTAAACCTAAACTTAACCCTAACCCTAACCCTAACACTTACCCTTACATTAACCCTAACCCTAACCTTAACCGTAACCCTAAATCTTACCCTTACACTAACCCTAACCTTAACCCTTACCCTTACCCTAACCCTAACCCTATCCCTAAACCTAACACTAACACTTACCCTTACCTTAACCCTAAACCTAATCCTAACCCTAATCCTAACCTTAACACTTGCCCTTACCCTAACCCTAACCCTAACTTTAAACCCAACCCTAAACCTAACCCTAACCTTACCCTTAGCCTAACCCTATTCCTAAACCTAACTCTCACCCTTTCCCTCACCCTAATCCTAAACTTAACCCTAACCCTAAACCTAACCCTAACACTAACCCTAACCCTAACACTAACGCTAACCCTAAACCTAACCCTAACCATAACACTAACCCTAACCCTAACCCTAACCCTAACCCTTACCCTCACCCTTACCCTAACCCTAACCCTTACCGTTACCCTTACCCTAACCCTAACCCTTACCCTTACCCTAACACTAAACCTAACATTAACCCTAAACCTAACCCTAACCCTTACTCTTAAACTAACACTAACCCTAACCCTAAACCTTACCCTTACCCTAAACCTAACCCTAACCCTAACCCTAACACTAACACTAACACATATCCTTACCCTAACCCTAACCCTAACCCTAACAGTAACCCTAACCCTAACCCTAACCCTTATCATTACCCTAACCCTAACCATAACCCTAACCCTAACACTTATCCTAACCCTCACCCTAACCCTAACCTTAACCCTAACCCGAACCCTAACCCTAACCTTAACCCTAACCCTTATCCTTATCCTAACCCTAACACTAACCCTAACCCTAAACCTAACTCTAACCCTAACACTTACCCTTACCCTAAACCCTGCCCTAACCCGAACGCTAACCCTAACCCTTACCTTAATCCTAACCCTAAACCTTACACTTACCCTTACCCTAACAACAAACCTAACCTTAACCCTAACCCTAACCCTAAACCTTACCCTTCTCCTAACCCTAACCCTAACCCTAACCCTAAACCTTACCCTTACCCTAAACCTAACCCTAACCCTTACCCTAAAGCTAACCTAACCTTAACCCTTACCCTTACCTTAACCCTAACTCTAACCCTATCCCTAAACTTACCCTTATCCTAAACCTTACCCTAACCCTTACCCTAACCCGAACCCTAACCCTAAACCTTACCTTTACCCTAAATCTAACCCTAACTCGTACCCTAAACCTAACCATAACCCTAACCTTAACCCTAACCCTAACCCTAACCCTACCCTTACCCTTACCCTAAACCTAACCCTAACTCGTACCCTAAACCAAACCCTAACCCTATCATTTACCCTAACCTTAACCCCAACCCAAAACCTACCCCTAACTGTAACCCTAACCCTTACCCTAACCCTAACGCTAACCCTAATCCTAACTCTAACCCTTACCCTTACCCTAAACCTAACCCTAATCCTAAACCTAAACCTAACACTAACCTTAACCCTAACCCTTACCGTTACCCTTACCCTAACCCAAAGCCTAACCCTAACCCTAAAGCTAACCCTAAACCTAAACTTTACCCTTAGCCTAGCCCTAACCCTAAACCTAACCCTAACCCTAAACCTAACCTTTACCCTTAGCCTAACCCTAACCCTAAACCTAAACCTAACACTTACCTTCACCCTATCCCTAACCCTAACCCTAACCCTAACCCTAAAACTAACCGTAAACCTAATCTTTACCCTTAACCTAACACTAATCCTAACCCTAACACTTAACCTAGACCTAACACTAACCCTAACAATAAATCTAAACCTTACCCTTAACATAACCATAACCCTAACCCTAACTGTAACCCCTAAGCCTAACCCTAACCCTAACGCTAACCCTTACCCTTATCCTCACCTGAACCCTAACACTAACCCTAACTCTAACCCTTACCCTAACCCTAACCCTAACTCTAACCTTAACCCTAACCCTTACCCTTAGCCTTACCCTAACCCTAATCTTAACCCTTATCCTAACACTTACCCTAACCCTAAACCTAACCGTAACCCTAACCCTTAACCTTACCCTAACCCTAACCCTAACCTTAACCCTAATCCTAATCCTAATCCTAACCCTTACCCTTACCTTAACCCTAACCCTAAACCTAACCCGAACCCTATCCCTATCCCTAACCCTAACACTTATCCTTAACCTAGCCCTAACCCTAAACCTAACCCTATACCTAAACCGAACCCTAACCCTAAACCTAACCCTAAACCTAACCCTCACCCTAACCCTAACCTTAACCCTAACCCTAACAGTAAACCTAACCCTAACCTTAACTCTAATCCTTACCCTTACCCTAACACTAACACTAACCCTAACACTAAACCTAACCCTTACCCTAAACCTAACCCTTACCCTTACCCTAACCCTAATCCTAAACCTAACCGTAACTCTTAACCTAACCCTAACCCTAGCCCTAAACCTAACCCTAACCCTAACCCTAAACCTAACCTTAACCCTAACCCTGACCCTAACCCTTACCCTTACCCTAACCCTTACCCTTATCCTAACCCTAACCCTAACCCAAAAACTAATCCTTACCCTAACCCTAACCCTAAACCTAACGCTATACCTAACACTAACTATAACCCTAACCCTAACACTCACCCTAACCCTAACCATAACGCTAACCCTAACCCTAACTCTAAACCTAACCCTTACCCTTATCCTAAACCTAACCCTAACCCTTACCATAATCCTAACCCTAACTCTAACCCTAACCATAACCCTAACCCTAACATGTACCCAAACCCTAATCCTAACCCTAACTCTAACCATAACCCTTACCTTAACCCTAACCCTTAAGCTATCCCTAACCCTAACCCTAACATCAACCTTAACCTTAACTCTAACCCTAAACCTAAACCTTACCCTTACCCTAACCCTAACCCTAAACTTAACCGTAACCTAACACTAAACCTTACCCTTACCCTAACCCTAACACTAAACCTAACCCTAACCCTAACCCTAACCCCTAAGCCTAACCTTAACACTAACCCTAACCCTTACCTTAACCCTAACCCTAAACCTTACCCTTACCCTTACCCTAACACTAAACCTAACCTTAACCTTAACCCTAACCCTAAACCTTACCCTTCTCCTAACCCTAATCCTAACCCTAACCCTAAACCTTACCCTTACCCTAAACCTAACCCTAACCCTTACCCTAAACCTAACCCTAACCTTAACCCTTACCCTTACCTTAACCCTAACCCTAACCCTATTCCTAACCTTACCCTTACCCTAAACCTACCCCTAACCCTTACCCTAACGCTAACCCTAACCCTTAACCTTACCCTTACCCTAAACCTAACCCTAACTCTTACCCAAAACCTAACACTAACCCTAACCCTTACCCTAAACTTAACCCCAACCCTAAACCTACCCCTAACTGTAATCCTAACCCTTACCCTTACCCTAACCCTAACCCTAAACCTAACACTGACCCAAACCCTAACCCTTACCCTAACCCTAACACTAATCCTAACTCTAAACCTTACCCTTACCCTAACCCTAACCCTAACCCTAAACCTAACCCTAACCCTAACCCTAACCCTAACCCTTACCTTTACCCTTACCCTAACCCTAAGCCTAACACTAACCCTAACGCGAACCCTAAACCTAACCCTAACCCTAAGCCTAACCATTACCCTTAGGCTAACCCTAACCCTAAACCTAACCCTAAATCTTACCTTCACCCTAACCCTAACCTTAACCCTAACCCTAACCCTAACCCTACCTTAACCCTAACCCTTATCCTTACCCTAACCCTAACCCTAAACCTAAACCTAACCCTAAACCTAACCCTTACACTTAACCAAACACTAACCCTAATCCTAACACTTAACCTAATCCTAACCCTAACCCTAACCCTTAACCTTACCCTAACACTTAACTTAACCCTAAACCCAACCCTAACCCTAACCTTAACCCTAACGCTTACCCTTACCCTTACCCTAACGCTAACCCTAACCCTAACCTAACCCTTACCCTTAACATAACCCTAACCCTAACCCTAACCTTAACCCTAACCCTTACCCTTACCCTTAACCTAACCCTAACCCTAACCCTAATAATAACACTTATCCTAACCCTAATCCTCACCCTAACCCTAACCCTTACCCTTACTCTAACCCTAACCCTAACCCAAATCCTTATCCTAACCCTAACCCTAACACTAACCCTAACCCTTACCCTAACCCTATCCCTAACCCTAACCCTTACCCTAACCCTGACCCTAAGTCTAACCCTAACCATAACCCTAACCCTAACATTTACCCTAACCCTAATCCTAACCCTTACTCTAACCCTAACCCTAACCTCAACCTTAACCCTAAACCTAACCCTAACCCTAACCCTAATCCTAACTCTAACCCTTACCCTTGCCCTAAACTTGACCCTAATCCTAAACCTAAACCTAACACTAACCTTAACCCTAACCCTTACCCTTACCCTTACCCTAACCCAAAGCCTAACCCTAACCCTAAAGCTAACCCTAAACCTAACCTTTACCCTTAGCCTAGCCCTAACCCTAAACCTAACCCTAACCCTAAAACTAACCCTTACCCTTAGCCTAACCCTAACCCTAAACCTAAACCTAACACTTACCTTCACCCTATCCCTAACCTTATCCCTCACCCTAACCCTAACCCTAACCTTAACCCTAACCCTTATCCTTACCCTAACCCTAAACCTAACCCTAACCCTAAAACTAACCGTAAACCTAATCTTTACCCTTAACCTAACACTAACCCTAACCCTAAAACTTAACCTAAGCCTAACCCTAACCCTAACCCTAAACCTAACCCTTACCCTTAACATAACCCTAACCCTTACCCTAACCCTAAACCTAATCCTAACCCTAAACCTTACCCTAACTCTAACCCTAACCCTAAACCTAACACTAACCCTAACCTTAACCCTAACCCTTACCCTTACCCTTACCCTAACCCTAAGCCTAACCCTAACCCTAACGCTAATCCTAAACCTAAACCTTACCCTTAGCCTAACCCAACCCTAAACCTAACCCTAACCCTAACCCTAACCCTTACCCTTAGCCTAACCCTAACCCTAAACCTAACCCTAACCCTTATCTTCACCCTAACCCTAACCTTAACCCTAACCCTAACCCTAACCCTAACCTTAACCCTAACCCTTATCGTTACCCTAACCCTATCCCTAACCCTAAACCTAAACCTAATCCTAAACCTAACCCTTACCCTTAACCTAACACTAACCCTAACCCTAACACTTAACCTAAGCCTAACCCTAACCCTAACCCTTAACCTTACCCTAACCCGTACCTTAACCCTATACCTAACCCTATCCTTAACCCTAACGCTTACCGTTACCCTTACCCTTACCCTAACCCTAACCCTAACCATAAACCTAACCCTTACCCTTAACATAACCCTAACCCTAACCCTAACCGTAACCCCTAAGCCTAACCCTAACCCTAACGCTATCCCTTACCCTTATCCTCACCCTAACCCTAACACTAACCCTAACTCTAACCCTTACCCTAACCCTAACCCTAACCCTAACACTAACCTTTAACCTAACCCCTACCCTTACCGTTACCCTAACCCTAACCCTAACCCTAATCCTAACACTTACCCTAACCCTAAGCCTAACCTTAACCCTAAACCTTAACCTTACCCTAACCCTAACCCTAACCCTAACCTTAACCCTTACCCTAACCCTAACCCTTACCCTTACCTTAACCCTAGCCCTAAACCTAACCCGAACCCTAACCCTATCCCTAACCCTAACACTTATCCTTACCCTAGCCCTAAGCCTAAACCTAACCCTATACCTAAACCTAAACCTAACCCTAAACCTAACCCTAAACCTACCCCTCAAACTAACCCTAAAATTAAACTTAACCCTAACCATAACCCTAACCCTAACATGTACCCAAACCCTAATCCTAACCCTAACTCTAACCATAACCCTTACCTTAACCCTAACCCTTAAGCTATCCCTAACCCTAACCCTAACATCAACCTTAACCTTAACTCTAACCCTAAACCTAAACCTTACCCTTACCCTAACCCTAACCCTAAACTTAACCCTAACCTAACACTAAACCTTACCCTTACCCTAACCCTAACACTAAACCTAACCCTAACCCTAAACCTAACCCCTAAGCCTAACCTTAACACTAACCCTAACCCTTACCTTAACCCTAACCCTAAACCTTACCCTTACCCTTACCCTAACACTAAACCTAACCTTAACCTTAACCCTAACCCTAAACCTTACCCTTCTCCTAACCCTAATCCTAACCCTAACCCTAAACCTTACCCTTACCCTAAACCTAACCCTAACCCTTACCCTAAACCTAACCCTAACCTTAACCCTTACCCTTACCTTAACCCTAACCCTAACCCTATTCCTAACCTTACCCTTACCCTAAACCTACCCCTAACCCTTACCCTAACACTAACCCTAACCCTTAACCTTACCCTTACCCTAAACCTAACCCTAACTCTTACCCAAAACCTAACACTAACCCTAACCCTTACCCTAAACTTAACCCCAACCCTAAACCTACCCCTAACTGTAATCCTAACCCTTACCCTTACCCTAACCCTAACCCTAAACCTAACACTGACCCAAACCCTAACCCTTACCCTAACCCTAACACTAATCCTAACTCTAAACCTTACCCTTACCCTAACCCTAACCCTAACCCTAAACCTAACCCTAACCCTAACCCTAACCCTAACCCTTACCTTTACCCTTACCCTAACCCTAAGCCTAACACTAACCCTAACGCGAACCCTAAACCTAACCCTAACCCTAAGCCTAACCATTACCCTTAGGCTAACCCTAACCCTAAACCTAACCCTAAATCTTACCTTCACCCTAACCCTAACCTTAACCCTAACCCTAACCCTAACCCTACCTTAACCCTAACCCTTATCCTTACCCTAACCCTAACCCTAAACCTAAACCTAACCCTAAACCTAACCCTTACACTTAACCAAACACTAACCCTAATCCTAACACTTAACCTAATCCTAACCCTAACCCTAACCCTTAACCTTACCCTAACACTTAACTTAACCCTAAACCCAACCCTAACCCTAACCTTAACCCTAACGCTTACCCTTACCCTTACCCTAACGCTAACCCTAACCCTAACCTAACCCTTACCCTTAACATAACCCTAACCCTAACCCTAACCTTAACCCTAACCCTTACCCTTACCCTTAACCTAACCCTAACCCTAACCCTAATAATAACACTTATCCTAACCCTAATCCTCACCCTAACCCTAACCCTTACCCTTACTCTAACCCTAACCCTAACCCAAATCCTTATCCTAACCCTAACCCTAACACTAACCCTAACCCTTACCCTAACCCTATCCCTAACCCTAACCCTTACCCTAACCCTGACCCTAAGTCTAACCCTAACCATAACCCTAACCCTAACATTTACCCTAACCCTAATCCTAACCCTTACTCTAACCCTAACCCTAACCTCAACCTTAACCCTAAACCTAACCCTAACCCTAACCCTAATCCTAACTCTAACCCTTACCCTTGCCCTAAACTTGACCCTAATCCTAAACCTAAACCTAACACTAACCTTAACCCTAACCCTTACCCTTACCCTTACCCTAACCCAAAGCCTAACCCTAACCCTAAAGCTAACCCTAAACCTAACCTTTACCCTTAGCCTAGCCCTAACCCTAAACCTAACCCTAACCCTAAAACTAACCCTTACCCTTAGCCTAACCCTAACCCTAAACCTAAACCTAACACTTACCTTCACCCTATCCCTAACCTTATCCCTCACCCTAACCCTAACCCTAACCTTAACCCTAACCCTTATCCTTACCCTAACCCTAAACCTAACCCTAACCCTAAAACTAACCGTAAACCTAATCTTTACCCTTAACCTAACACTAACCCTAACCCTAAAACTTAACCTAAGCCTAACCCTAACCCTAACCCTAAACCTAACCCTTACCCTTAACATAACCCTAACCCTTACCCTAACCCTAAACCTAATCCTAACCCTAAACCTTACCCTAACTCTAACCCTAACCCTAAACCTAACACTAACCCTAACCTTAACCCTAACCCTTACCCTTACCCTTACCCTAACCCTAAGCCTAACCCTAACCCTAACGCTAATCCTAAACCTAAACCTTACCCTTAGCCTAACCCAACCCTAAACCTAACCCTAACCCTAACCCTAACCCTTACCCTTAGCCTAACCCTAACCCTAAACCTAACCCTAACCCTTATCTTCACCCTAACCCTAACCTTAACCCTAACCCTAACCCTAACCCTAACCTTAACCCTAACCCTTATCGTTACCCTAACCCTATCCCTAACCCTAAACCTAAACCTAATCCTAAACCTAACCCTTACCCTTAACCTAACACTAACCCTAACCCTAACACTTAACCTAAGCCTAACCCTAACCCTAACCCTTAACCTTACCCTAACCCGTACCTTAACCCTATACCTAACCCTATCCTTAACCCTAACGCTTACCGTTACCCTTACCCTTACCCTAACCCTAACCCTAACCATAAACCTAACCCTTACCCTTAACATAACCCTAACCCTAACCCTAACCGTAACCCCTAAGCCTAACCCTAACCCTAACGCTATCCCTTACCCTTATCCTCACCCTAACCCTAACACTAACCCTAACTCTAACCCTTACCCTAACCCTAACCCTAACCCTAACACTAACCTTTAACCTAACCCCTACCCTTACCGTTACCCTAACCCTAACCCTAACCCTAATCCTAACACTTACCCTAACCCTAAGCCTAACCTTAACCCTAAACCTTAACCTTACCCTAACCCTAACCCTAACCCTAACCTTAACCCTTACCCTAACCCTAACCCTTACCCTTACCTTAACCCTAGCCCTAAACCTAACCCGAACCCTAACCCTATCCCTAACCCTAACACTTATCCTTACCCTAGCCCTAAGCCTAAACCTAACCCTATACCTAAACCTAAACCTAACCCTAAACCTAACCCTAAACCTACCCCTCAAACTAACCCTAAAATTAAACTTAACCCTAACCGTAACCCTAACCCTAACCTTAACTCTAACCCTTATCCTTACCCTAACCCTAACACTAACCCTAAAACTAAACCTAACCCTTACCCTTACCCTAACCGTAACCCTAAACCTAACCCTAACTCTTACCCTAAACCTAACCCTAGCCCTAAACCTAACCCTAAACCTAACCCTAACCCTAACCCTAACGCTAAACCTAACCTTAACCCTAACCCTAACCCTAAACCTTACCCTTACCCTAACCCTTACCCTTATCCTAAACCTAACCCTAACCCTAACACTTATCCTTACCCTAACCCTAAACCTAAACCTAACCCTATACCTCACCCTAACTCTAACGCTAAACCTAACCCTAACCCTTACCCTTACACTCACCCTAACCCTAACCGTAACGGTAACCCTAACCCTAACTCTAAACCTAACCCTTACCCTTATCCTAAGCCTAACCCTAACCCTAACCCTAACCCTAACACTTACTCTTACCCTAACCCCTATCCTAACCCTAACACTAACCCTAACCTTACCCTAAACCTACCCCTAACCCTAACCCTAAACCTTACCCTTACCCTAACCCTAAACCTAACCTTAACCCTAACCCTAACCCTAAGTTTTACCCTTACCTTAACCCTAACCCTAAACCTAACCCTTACCCTTACCCTAACCCTAACCCTAACCCTAACAGTAACCCTAACGCTAACTGTAACCCTAACCGTAACCCTAACCCTAACCCTTACCCTAACCCTAAACCTAATCCTAACCCTAACAATAACCCTTATCCTATTCCTAACCCTAAACATAACCCTTAACCTTACCCTAACCCTACCCTAACCCTAACCCTAACCCTTACCATAATCCTAACCCTAACTCTAACCCTAACCATAACCCTAACCCTAACACGTACCCAAACCCTAATCCTAACCCTAACTCTAACCATAAGCCTTACCTTAACCCTAACCCTTACGCTATCCCTAACCCTAACCCTAACATCAACCTTAACCCTAACCCTAACCCTAAACCTAAACCTTACCCTTACCCTAACCCTAACCCTAAACTTAACCCTAACCTAACACTAAACCTTACCCTTACCCTAACCCTAAAACTAAACATAACCCTAACCCTAACCCTAACCCCTAAGCCTAACCTTAACGCTAACCCTAACCCTTACCTTAACCCTAACCCTAAACCTTACCCTTACACTTACCCTAACACTAAACCTAACCTTAACCTTAACCCTAACCCTAACCCTAAACCTTACCCTTACCCTAAACCTAACCCTAACCCTTACCCTAAACCTAACCCTAACCTTAAACCTTACCCTTACCTTAACCCTAACCCTAACGCTATCCCTAACCTTACCCTTACCCTAAACCTACCCCTAACCCTTACCCTAACCCTAACCCTAACCCTTAACCTTACCCTTACCCTAAACCTAACCCTAACTCTTACCCAAAACCTAACACTAACCCTAACCCTTACCCTAAACCTACCCCTAACTGTAATCCTAAACCTTACCCTTACCCTAACCCTAACCCTAAGCCTAACACTAACCCTAACGCGAACCCTAAACCTAACCCTAACCCTAAACCTAACCATTACCCTTAGGCTAACCCTAACCCTAAACCTAACCCTAAATCTTACCTTCACCCTAACCCTAACCTTAACCCTAACCCTAACCCTAACCCTACCTTAACCCTAACCCTTATCCTTACCCTAACCCTAACCCTAAACCTAACCCTAAACCTAACCCTTACACTTAACCTAACACTAACCCTAACCCTAACACTTAACCCAAGCCTAACCCTAACCCTAACCCTTAACCTTACGCTAACACTTACCTTAACCCTAAACCTAAGCCTAACCCTAACCTTAACCCTAACGCTTACCCTTTCCCTTACCCTTACCTTAACCCTAACCCTAACCCTAAACATAACCCTTACCCTTAACATAACCCTAACCCTAACCCTAACCTTAACCCTAACCCTTACCCTTACCCTTACCCTTACCCTAACCCTAACCCTAACCCTAATAATAACACTTACCCTAACCCTTACCCTTACCCTAACCCTAATAATAACAGTTACCCTAACCCTTACCTTTACCCTAACCCTAACCCTAACCCTAATAATAACACTTACCCTAACCCTAATCCTCACCCTAACCCTAACCCTTACCCTTACCCTAACCCTAACCCTAAGCCTAACCCAAATCCTTATCCTAACCCTAACCCTAACACTAACCCTAACCCTTACCCTAACCCTATCCCTAACCCTAACCCTTACCCTAACCCTGACCCTAAGTCTAACTCTAACCATAACCCTAACCCTAACATTTACCCTAACCCTAATCCTAACCCTTACTCTAACCCGAACCCTAACCTCAACCTTAACCCTAAACCTAACCCTAACCCTAACCCTTACCCTTACCGTAAACCTAACCCTAACCCTAACCCTGGCCCTCATCCTATCCCTTACTCTAACCCTAACACTTACCCTAACACTAATCAAAACCCTAACCTCAAACTTAACCCTAACCCTAATCCTAAAACTTACCATTACCCTTACCCTAAGCCCAAAACTACACCTAACCCTAACCCTAACCCTAACCCATACGTTACCCTAACTCTAACCCCAAAGCTAACTCTAACCCTAACCCTAACCTCTAACCCTAAAACTAACCCTAACCCTAATTGTTACCCTTACCCTAACCCTAACCCTAAACTCTACCCAACCCTAAACCTAACCCTAACCCTAAACCTTACCCTAACACTTATCCTAACCCTAACCCTAACCCTAACCCTAACCCTAACCATAACACTTACCCTTACCCTAACCCTAACACTAACCCTAACTCTAACCCTAACCCTAACCCTTACCCTACCCTAAACCTAACCCTAACCCTAACCCCTAAGCCTAACCCTAACCCTAACCCTAACCCTTACCCTTATCCTAACCCTAACCCTAACCCTAACCCTAACACTTACCCTTACCTTAAACCCTGCCCTAACCCAAACGCTAACCCTAACCCCTACCCTAAACCTAACCCTAAACCTTACTTTACCCTTACCCTAACACTAAACCTAACCTTAACCCTAACCCTAACCCTAACCCTTACCCTACCCTACCCTAACCCCAACCCTAACCCTAACGCTAACCCTAACCCTAACCCTGACACTTACCCTTACCCTAACGCTAATCCTAACCCTATCTCTAACCCTTACCCTTACCTTAACCCTAACCCTAACCCTAAACCTTAACCTTACCCTAACACTAAAATTAACCCTAACCCTCACCCTAACTCTTACCCTTACCCTAAAGCTAACCCTAACCGTAACCCTAAACCTTACCCTTACCCTAAACCTAAGCCTAAGCCTAAGCCTAACCCTAACCCTAACCCTAAACCTAAACCTTAACCTTACCCTAACCCTAAACCTAAACTTAACCTTAACCCTAACCCTAACCCTAACCCTTACCCTTACCCTAACCCTAACACTAGCCCTAACCCTAAACCTTACCCTTACCCAAACCCTAACCCTAACACTTACCCTAAACCTAACCCAAACCCTAAGCCTAACCCTTACCCTTACCTTAACCCTAACCCTAACACTTACCCTTACCCTAACGCTAAAACTAACCCTAATCCTCACCCTATCCCTTACCCTTACCCTAACCTTAACCCCATCCCTAAACCTAACCCTAACCATAACCCTAACCCTTACCCTTACCCTAAACCTAACCCTAAACCTAACCCAAACCCTAAACCTAACTTTTACCCTAACCCTAACCCTCATCCTAACTCTAACCCTTACCTTACCCTAACCCTAACCCTAACCCTAAACCTAACCCTTACCCTAAACCTAACCCTAAACCTAACCCTAACCCTAACCCTTACCCTTAACTTAACCCTAACCCTAACCCTAACACGTACCCTTACCCTAACGGTAACCATAACCGTAACCCTAAACATTACCCTTACCCTAACCCTAAGCCTAACCCTAACCCTAACCCTAACCCTAAACCTAAACCTTAAACTTAGCCTAACCCTAACCCTAAACTTAACCTTATCCCTAACCCTAACCCTAACCCTTACCCTTACCGTAACCCTAAACCTAGCCCTAACCCTAAACCTTACCCTTACCCTAAACGTAACCCTAACCCTTACCCTAAACCTAACCCTAACCCTAAGCCTAACCGTTACCATTACTTTAACCCTAACCTCAACCCTAACATTTACACTTACCCTAACGCTAACCCTAACCCAAACCCTAAACTTTACCCTAAACCTAACCCTAACCCTAACCCTAACCCTAACCCTAACTCTTACCCTTATCCTAGCCCTAACCCTAACCCTAAATATTATCCTTACCCTAAACCTAACCCTAACCCTTACCCTAAACCTAATACTATCCCTAACCCTTACCCTTACCTTAACCCTAACATTAATCCTAACCCTTACGCTTACCCTAACGCTAACACTAACCCTAACCCTAACCCTAACCCTTACCCTTACCCTAAACCTAACCCTAACCTTAACCCCAACCCTAAACCTAACTCTAACCGTAACCCTAACCCTTACTCTTACCCTAAGCCTAACCCTAAACCTAAACCTAACCCTAACCCTAACCCTTATCCTAACCCTAACCCTAACCCTAATCCTATCCCTAAACTTAAATGTAACCCTAACCCTAACCCTTATCTTTACCCTTACCCTAATCCTAACCCTAACCCTAACCCTAAACCTAAACCTAAACCTAACCCTTACCCTTAAACTAACCCTAACCCTAACACTAACCGTAACCCCTAAGCCTAACCCTAAACATAACGCTAACCCTTACCCTTATCCTAACCCTAAACCTAACCCTAAACCTAACACTTACCCTTACCCTAACCCTAAACCTAAACTTAACCCTAACCTTAACCCTAACCCTTTCTCTTACCCTAAATCTAAACCGAAGCCTAACCCTAACCCTAACCCTAAACCTTACACTAATCCTAACCCTAACCCTACCCTTACCCTAAACCTAACCCTAACCCTCACCCTTACCTTAACGCTAACTCTAACCCTGACACTTACCCTTACCCTAACGCTAACCGTAACCCTAACCCTAACCCTAACCCTAACACATATCCTTACCCTAACTCTAACCCTAACAGTAACCCTAACCCTAACTGTAACCCTAACCCTAACCCTAACCCTTACCCTTACCCCTACCCAAACCCTAAACTTAATCCTAACACTAACCTTAACCCTTATCCTACCCCTAACCCTAATCCTAACACTTAACCTAACCCTAACCTCAACCTTAACCCTAACCCTAACCCTAACACTTATCCTTACCGTAAACCTAACCCTAACCATAACCCTTACCCTAACCCTAACCCTTACCCTTATCCTAGCCCTAACCCTAACCCTAAACATTATCCTTACACTAAACCTAACCCTAACCCTTACCCTAAACCTAATACTATCCCTAACCCTTACCCTTACCTTAACCCTAACATTAATCCTAACCCTTACGCTTACCCTAACGCTAACACTAACCCTAACCCTAACCCTAAACCTTACCCTTACCCTAAACCTAACCCTAACCTTAACCCCAACCCTAAACCTAACCCTAACCGTAACCCTAACCCTTACTCTTACCCTAAGCCTAACCCTAAACCTAAACCTAACCCTAACCCTAACCCTTATCCTTACCCTAACCCTAACCCTAATCCTATCCCTAAACTTAAATGTAACCCTAACCCTAACCCTTATCTTTACCCTTACCCTAATCCTAACCTTAACCCTAACCCTAACCCTAACCCTAAACCTAACCCTAACCTTAACCCTACCCTATCCTTACCCTAACCATAACACTAACCCTAACCCTAACGGTAAACCTAACCCTAAACCTAACCCTTACCCTTAAACTAACCCTAACCCTAACACTAACCGTAACCCCTAAGCCTAACCCTAAACATAACGCTAACCCTTACCCTTATCCTAACCCTAAACCTAACCCTAAACCTAACACTTACCCTTACCCTAACCCTAAACCTAAACTTAACCCTAACCTTAACCCTAACCCTTTCTCTTACCCTAAACCTAAACCGAAGCCTAACCCTAACCCTTACCCTAAACCTTACACTAATCCTAACCCTAACCCTACCCTTACCCTAAACCTAACCCTAACCCTCACCCGTACCTTAACGCTAACTCTAACCCTAACACTTACCCTTACCCTAACGCTAACCGTAACCCTAACTCTAACCCTAACCCTAACACATATCCTTACCCTAACTCTAACCCTAACAGTAACCCTAACCCTAACTGTAACCCTAACCCTAACCCTAACCCTTACCCTTACCCCTACCCAAACCCTAAACCTAATCCTAACCCTAACCTTAACCCTTATCCTACCCCTAACCCTAATCCTAACACTTAACCTAACCATAACCTCAACCTTAACCCTAACCCTAACCCTAACCCTTACCCTAACCCTAACACTTACCCTAACCCTAACCTCAACCTTAACCCTAACCCTAACCCTAAACCTAATCCTTACCCTTACCCTAACCCTAACCCTAAAACTAACCCTAACCCTAATCCTAACCCTTACCCTTACCCTAAACCTAACCCTAAACCTAAACCTAACCCTAACACTAACCCCTAACCCTAAAACTAAATCTAATCCTAACCCTAACCCGTAAGCCTAACCTAACCCTAAACCTAACCCTAACCCTTATCCTAACCCTAACCCTAACCCTAACACTTACCCTTACCTTAAACCCTGCCATAACCCTAACGCTAACCCTAACCCTTACCCTAAACCTAACCCTAAAACTTACCCTTACCCTTACCGTAACACTAAACCTAACCTTAACCCTAACCCTAACCCTAACCCTTACCCTTATCCAAACCCTGACCCTAACCCTAACCCTAAACCTTACCCTTAACCTAAACCTAACCCTAACCCTCACTCTAAACCTAACCCTAACCCTATCCCATACCCTTACCTTAACCCTAACCGTAACCCTAACCCTTACCCTTTCCCTAACCCAACCCTAACCTTAAAACCAAAACTAAACCTAATCCTAACTGAAACCCTAACCCTTACCCTTACCCTAAACCAAACCCTAAACCTAACCATAACCCTAACCCTTACCCTAACCCTAACCCTAATCCTAACCCTAACCCTTACCGTGCCCTCACCCTAACCCTAACCCAAACCTAACCCTAAACCTAATCCTGACCATAACCCTTACCATTACCCTAACCCTAACCCTCACCCTAAACCTAACCATAACCCTAATCCTAACCCTAACCATTACCATTACCCCACCCTAACCCTAACATGAACCCTAACCCTAACCCTACCCCTAACTGTAACCTTAACCATAAACTTTATCCTACCCTAACCCTAACACAAACCCTAACCATAAACGTAACCCTAACCCTAAACCTAACCCTTACCCTTACCCTAACCCTAACCCTAACCCTAACCGTAAACCCTAAGCCTAACCTTTACCCTATCGCTAACCCTTACACTTATCCTAACCCTAACCCTAATCCTAACCCTAACCCTTTCCCTTACCCTAACCCTAAACCTAACCTTAACCATAACCCTAACCCTAAACCTTACCTTTACCCTAACCCTAACCTTAACCCTAACCCTAAACCTTACACTTACCCTAACCCTAACCCTAAACCATACCCTAAAACTAACCCTAACCCTTACCCTAACCCTTACCCTTACCTTAACACTAACTCTAACCTTAACACTTACCCTTACCCTAAAGCTAACCCTAACCCTAACCCTAACCCTAACCCTAACACATATCCTTACCCTAACCCTAACCCTAACCCTAACTCTAACCCTAACAATTATCCTTACCCTAACCCTACCCTAACCCTAACCCTAACCCTAACCCTTACCCTAACCATAACCCTAAACCTAACCCTAACCCTTACCTTACCCTCACTGTAACCATTGCCTTAACCCTAACCCTAACGCTAACCCTAACCTTAACCCTAACCCTTATCCTTACCATAACCCAAACACTAACCCTAACCCTAACCCTAAAAATAAACCTAACCCTAAACCTAACCCTTACTCTTACTCTAACCCTAACCCTAACCCTAACCCTAATCGTAACACCTAAGCCTAAGCCTAACCCTAACCCGAACCCTTAACCTTACCCTAAACCTAAACCTAACATTAAACCTAACGCTAACCCTAAACCTTACCCTTACACAAACCCTAACCCTAAACCTTACCCTTACCCTAAACCTAACCCTTACCCTAACCCTAACCCTAACATATATCCTTACCCTAACCCTAACCCTAACCCTAACAGTAACCCTAACCCTAACCCTAATCCTCACCCTAACCCTAACCCTTACCCTTACCCTAACCCTAACCCTAACTCAAACCCTTATCCTAACCCTAACCCTAACCCTAACCCTTAACCTAACCTTAAACTAATCCTAACCACTAACCCTAACCTTTACCCTAACCCTATCCCTAACCTTAACCCTTACCCTTACACTAACCCTAACCCTAACTCTAACCCTAACCATAGCCCTAACCCTAACATTTACCCTAACCCTAATCCTAACCCTTACTCTAACCCTAACCCTAATCTCAACCTTAACCCTAAACATAACCCTAACCCTAACCCTTACCCTTACCCTAAACCTAACCCTAACCCTAACCCTAACCCTCACCCTAAATCTTACTCTAAGCCTAACCCTTACCTTAACACTAATCGAAACGCTAACCTCAAACTTAACCATAACCCTAAACCTAAACCTAACCATTACCCTTACCCTAACCCTAACCCTAACCCTAATCCTAAACCTAACCCTAACCCTAACCCTAACCCTTACCCTTACCTTAACCCTAACCCTAACACTTACCCTTACCCTAACGCTAACCCCAACACTAACCCTAACCCTAACCCTTACCCTAAACCTAACCCTAACACTAACCCTAACCCTTACCCTTATCCTAACCCTAACCCTATTCCTAAACCTTACCCTTACCCTAAACCTAACCTGAACCCTTACCCTAAACATAACCCTATCCCTAACCCTTACCCTTACCTTAACCCTAACCCTAACACTAACCCTTACGCTTACCTAACGCTAACACTAACCCTAACACTAACCCTAACCCTTACACTTATCCTAACCCTAACCCTAAACTTAACCCCAAACCTAAACCTAAACTTAACCGTATCCCTAAACCTTACCCTTACCCTAACCCTAACCCTAAACCTAACCCTAACCCTAACCCTAACCCTTATCCTTACCTTAACCCTTACCCTAACCCTAACCCTAACCCTACCCCTAAACCTAACCGTAACCCTAACATTAACCCTAACCCTAACCCTAAACCTAACCCTAACCTTAACCCTAACCCTTAACCTTACCTAACCCTAACACTAACGCTAACCCTAAAGGTAACCCTAACCCTAAACCTAACCCTTACCCTTACCCTAACCCTAACCCTAACATTAATGGTAACCCCTAAGCCTAACCGTAACCCTAACCCTAAACCTAACACTTACCCTAACCCTAACCCTAACCCTAACCCTTACCCTTATCCTAACCCTAACCCTAACCCTAAACCTAACACTTACCCTTACCCTAACCCTAAACCTTACCTTAACCCTAACCTTAACCCTAACCCTTACTCTTACCCTAACCCTAACACTAAGCCTAACCCTAACCGTAACCCTAAACCTTACAGTTATCCTAACCCTCACCCTACCCTTACCCTAAACCTAACCCTAACCCTAACCCTAACCCCAACCCTTACTCCTACCTTAACGCTAACTCTATCCCTAACACACTTACCCTAATGCTAACCGTATCTGTAACCCTAACCCTAACCTTAACACATATCCTTACCCTAACCCTAACCCTAACAGTAACCCTAACCCTAACTGTAACCCTAACCCTAACCATAACCCTTACCCTTACCCTTACCCTAACCCTAAACCTAATCCTAACAATTATCCTAACCCTAACCCTAATCCTAACCCTTAATCTAACCCTGTCCTCAACCTAAACCGTAACCCTAACCTAACACTTATCCTTACCATAAACCTAACCCTAACCGTAAACCTAACCTTAACTCTTACCCTTACCCTAACCCTAACACTAACCCTAACCCTTACCCTAACCCTAACCCTAACACTAACCCTAACCCTTACCCTAAACCCTAAAACTTACCCTAACACTAAACCTAACCCTAACCCCTAACCCTAACCTTTAACCTAACCCTAACCCTAACCCTGAGAGTAAACCTTACTCTTACCCTAACCCTAACCCTTACCCTTACCCTAATCCTAACCAAAAAACTAACACTAACCCTAACTGTAACCCTAACACTAACCCTTACCCTACCATAAACCTAACCCTAACCCTAACCCTAACCCTTACCCTTACCTTAACCCTAACCCTAACCCTAACACTTACCCTTACCCTAACGCTAACCCCAACACTAACCCTAACCCTAACCCTTACCCTTATCCTAACCCTAACCCTAATCCTAAACCTTACCCTTACCCTAAACCTAACCTGAACCCTTACCCTAAACATAACCCTATCCCTAACCCTTACCCTTACCTTAACCCTAACCCTAACACTAACCCTTACGCTTACCTAACGCTAACACTAACCCTAACACTAACCCTAACCCTTACACTTATCCTAACCCTAACCCTAAACTTAACCCCAAACCTAAACCTAAACTTAACCGTATCCCTAAACCTTACCCTTACCCTAACCCTAACCCTAAACCTAACCCTAACCCTAACCCTAACCCTTATCCTTACCTTAACCCTAACCCTAACCCTAACCCTAACCCTACCCCTAAACCTAACCGTAACCCTAACATTAACCCTAACCCTAACCCTAAACCTAACCCTAACCTTAACCCTAACCCTTATCCTTACCTAACCCTAACACTAACACTAACCCTAAAGGTAACCCTAACCCTAAACCTAACCCTTACCCTTACCCTTACCCTAACCCTAACATTAATGGTAACCCCTAAGCCTAACCGTAACCCTAACCCTAAACCTAACACTTACCCTAACCCTAACCCTAACCCTAACCCTTACCCTTATCCTAACCCTAACCCTTACCCTAAACCTAACACTTACCCTTACCCTAACCCTAAACCTTACCTTAACCCTAACCTTAACCCTAACCCTTACTCTTACCCTAACCCTAACACTAAGCCTAACCCTAACCGTAACCCTAAACCTTACAGTTATCCTAACCCTCACCCTACCCTTACCCTAAACCTAACCCTAACCCTAACCCTAACCCCAACCCTTACTCCTACCTTAACGCTAACTCTATCCCTAACACACTTACCCTAATGCTAACCGTATCTGTAACCCTAACCCTAACCTTAACACATATCCTTACCCTAACCCTAACCCTAACAGTAACCCTAACCCTAACTGTAACCCTAACACTAACCATAACCCTTACCCTTACCCTTACCCTAACCCTAAACCTAATCCTAACCCTTATCCTAACCCTAACCCTAATCCTAACCCTTAATCTAACCCTATCCTCAACCTAAACCGTAACCCTAACCTAACACTTATCCTTACCATAAACCTAACCCTAACCGTAAACCTAACCTTAACTCTTACCCTTACCCTAACCCTAACACTAACCCTAACCCTTACCCTAACCCTAACCCTAACACTAACCCTAACCCTTACCCTAAACCCTAAAACTTACCCTAACACTAAACCTAACCCTAACCCCTAACCCTAACCTTTAACCTAACCCTAACCCTAACCCTGACAGTAAACCTTACTCTTACCCTAACCCTAACCCTTACCCTTACCCTAATCCTAACCCTAAAACTAACACTAACCCTAACTGTAACCCTAACACTAACCCTTACCCTACCATAAACCTAACCCTAACACTAACCCCTAAGCCTAAACCTAACCCTAACAGTAACCTTTACCCTTATCCTAACCCTAACCCTAACCCTAACCCTATCACTTACCCTTACCCTAAACCCTGCCCTACCCTAACGCTAACCCTCACCCTTACCCTAATCCTCACCCTAAACCTTATCCTTACCCTTACCCTAACACTAAACTTATCCTTAACCCTAACCCTAACCCTAACCCTTACCCTACCCTAACCCTAACCCTAACCCTAAATATTACACTTAACTTAAACCTAATCCTAACCCTTACCCTAACCCTAACGCTAACCCTAACCCTTACCCTAACCTTAACCCTAACCCTAACCCTAACCCTTACCCTTACCCTAACGCTAAAACTAATCCTAACCCTCACCCTAACCCTTACCCTTACCCTAACCTTAACCCCAACCCTAAACCTAACCCTAACCGTAACCCCAACCCTTACACTAACCCTAACCCTAAACCTCACGCTAACCCTAAACCTAACCTTTACCCTAACCCTAACCCTAATCCTAACTCTAACCCTTACCTTACTGTAACCCTAACCCTAAACCTAACCCTAACCCTAACATTACACTTAAACTTACACTAACCCTAAGCCTAACCCTAACCCTAAAACTTAACCTTAGCCTAACACTAACCCTAAACTTAACCTTAACCCTAACACTAACCCTAACCCTTACCCTTACCCTAACACTAACCCTAACCCTAAATCTTACCCTTACCCTACCCTTACCCTCACCCTAACCCTTACCCTAAACCTAAACCTAACCCTAACCATAACCCTTACGCATACCTTAACCCTAACCCTAACCCTAACACTTACCCTTACCCTAATGCTAACTCTAACCCTAACCCTAAACCTAACCCTTAACCTAAACCTAACCCTAACCCTAACCCTAAGCCTTACCCTTATCCTAACCCTAAACCTAACCCTAAACCTTACCCTTACCCTAAACCTAACCCTAACACTTACCCTAAAACTAACCCTATCCCTAAGCCTTAACCTTACCTTAACCCTAAACCTAACCCTAACTCTTACCCTAACCCTAACCTTAACCCCAACCCTAAACCTAACCCTAACCCTAACCCTAACCCTTACCCTTAACCTAACCCTAACCCTAAACCTAACCCTAACCCTAACCCTTATCCTTACGCTAACCCTAAACATAATCCTAACCCTAACCCTAAATCTAACCCTAACGCTTACATTACCCTCACCCTAACCCTAACCTTAACCCTAACCCTAACCCTAAACCTAACCCTAATCTTAACCCTAAACCTTATCCTTACCCTAACCCTAACACTAACCCTAATCCTAAAGGTAACCCTAAACCTAAGCCTAACCCTTACCCTTACCCTAACCCTAAACCTAAACCTTAACCTTAGCCTAACCCTAACCCAAAACTTAAACTTAAACCTAAACCTAACCCTAACCCTTACCCTTACCCTAACCCTAACACTAGCCCTAACCCTAAACCTTACCCTTACCTTAACCCTAACCCTAACCCTAACCCTTACCCTTAGCCTAAACTTAACGCCAACACTAAACCTAACCCTAACCATAACCCTAACCCTTACCCTTACCCTAACCCTAACCCTAAACCTAACCCAAACCCTAAACCTAACCTTTACCCTAACCCTAACCCTAATCCTAACTCTAACCCTTACCTTACCCTAACCCTAACCCTAACCCTAAACCTAACGCTTACCCTAAACCTAACCCTAAACCTAACCCTAATACTAACCCTTACCCTTAACTTAACCCTAACCCTAACCCTAACACTTACCCTTACCCTAACGCTAACCATAACCGTAACCCTAAACTTTACCCTTACCCTAACCCTAAGCCTAACCCTAACCCTAACCCTAACCCTAAACCTAAACCTTAACCTTAGCCTAACCCTAACCCTAAACTTAACCTTAACCCTAACCCTAACCCTAACCCTTACCCTTACCGTAACACTAAACCTAGCCCTAACCCTAAACCTTACCCTTACCCTAACCGTAACCCTAACCCTTACCCTAAACCTAACCCTAACCCTAAGCCTATCCGTTACCATTACCTTAACCCTAACCCCAACCCTAACACTTACCCTTACCCTAACGCTAACCCTAACCCTAACCTTTACCCTAAACCTAACCCTAAACCTAACCCTAACCCTTACCCTAAACCGACCCTAACCCTAACCCTAACCCTTACCCTTACCTAGCCCTAACCCTAACCCTAAACCTTACCCTTACCCTAAACCTAACCCTAACCCTTACCCTAAACCTAACACTATCCCTAACCCTTACCCTTACCTTAACCCTAACATTTATCCTAACCCTTACGCTTACCCTAACGCTAACACTAACCCTAACCCTAACCCTTACCCTTACACTAAACCTAACCCTAACCTTAACCCCAACCCTAAACCTAACCCTAACTGTAACCCTAAACCTTACTCTTACCCTAAGCCTAACCCTAAACCTAACCCTAACCCTAACCCTAACCCTTATCCTTAGCCTAACCCTAACCCTAATCCTAGCCCTAAACCTAAATATAACCCTAACCCTAACCCTTACCTTTACCCTTACCCTAATCCTAACCTTACCCCTAACCCTAACCCTAAACCTAACCCTAACCGTAACCCTAACCCTTATCCTTACCCTATCCATAACACTAACCCTAACCCTAAAGGTAAACCTAACCCTAAACCTAACCCTTACCCTTAAACTAATCCTAACCCTAACACTAACCGTAACCCCTAAGCCTAACCCTAAACATAACGCTAACCCTTACCCTTATCCTAACCCTAAACCTAACCCTAAACCTAACACTTACCCTTACCCTAACCCTAATCCTAACCCTAAACCTTACCCTTACACTAAACCTAACCCTAACCTTTCCATAAACCTAACCCTAACCCTAACCCTAAACCTTACCCTTACCTTAACCCTAACCCTAACCTTAAACCTTACCCTTACCCTAACAGTTACCCTAACCCTAACCCTAACCCTTACTTTTACCCTTACCCTAACCCTAATCCTAACCTTAATCCCATTCCTAAACCTTAACCTAACCCTAACACTAACCTTTACCCTAACCCTAACCCTAACCATTACCCTTACCCTAACCCTAACCCTAAACTTATCCCATACCCTAAACCTAACCCTAACCCTAACCCTTAACCTAACACTTACCCTAACCCTAACCCTAACACTAACTATTACCCTTACCCTAAACCTAACCCTAACCCTAACCCTAACCCTAATCCTAACCCTAACCCTTACCCTAACCCTAGCACTAACCCTAATCCTAACCCCTAACCCTAACCCTTAATATAACCCTAACCCTAACCCTAACCCTTACCCTTACCCTAACCCTAACCCTAACCCTAACCCTCACCCTAAGTCTAACCCTTACCCTTACCCTAACCCTAATCGTAACCCTAAACCTTACCCTTACACTAAACCTAACCCTAACCTTTCCATAAACCTAACCCTAACCCTAACCCTAAACCTTACCCTTACCTTAACCCTAACCCTAACCTTAAACCTTACCCTTACCCTAACAGTTACCCTAACCCTAACCCTAACCCTTATTTTACCCTTACCCTAACCCTAATCCTAACCTTAATCCCAACCCTAAACCTTAACCTAACCCTAACACTAACCTTTACACTAACCCTAACCCTAACCATTACCCTTGCCCTAACCCTAACCCTAAACTTAACCCATACCCTAAACCTAACCCTACCCCTAACCCTTAACCTAACACTTACCCTAACCCTAACCCTAACACTATTACCCTTACCGTAATCCTAACCCTAACCCTAACCCTTACCCTAATCCTAACCCTAACCCTTACCCTAACCCTAGCACTAACCCTAACCCTAACCCCTAACCCCTAACCCTAACCCAAACCCTAACCCTAACCCGTACCCTTATTCTAACACTAACCCTAACCCTAACACTTCCCCTTACCCTAAAATCTACCCTAACCCTAACCCTAAACCTAACCCTTATCCTAACCCTAACCCTAATCCTAACCCTCCCCCTTGCCCTAATCTTAAACCTAACCCTTACCCTTACCCTAACCCTAACCCTAACCCTAACCCTAAACCATGCCCTTACAGTAAACCTAACCCTAACTTTACCATAAACCTAACTCTAAACCTAACCATAACCCTTACCCTTAACTTAACCCTAACACTAACCCTAAACCTTACCCTTACCCTAACACTTATGCTAACCCTATCCCTAATCCTAACCTTTACCCTAACACTAACCCTAACCCTAACCCTAACCCTAACCTTTACCCTAACCCTAACCCTAACCCCTACCCTAACACTAACACTTAATCTTACCCTAACCCTAACCATAAACCTAACCCTTTTCCTAACCCTAACCCTAAACCTAACCCTAACCATTAACCTAACCCTAACACTAACCCTAACCACTAAACCTAACCCTTACCATAAGCCTAACCCTAAACCTATCCCTAACACTAACCATAACCCTTACCCTAACCATCACCCTAACACTAACCCCTAACCCTAACCATAACCCTAACACTAACCCTTAACCTTACCCTAACCCTAAACCTAACCCTAACCCTAACCCTAACCCTTATCCTTACCCTAACCCTAAAACTAACCGTAACCCTAAAACTTACCATTACCCTAAACCTAACCCTAACCCTTACGCTAAACCTAACCCTAACCCTAACACTTACCCTTACCTTAACCCTAACCCTAACCCTAACCCTTACCCTAACCCTAACACTAACCCTAACCCTAACCCTAACAGTAACTCTAAACCTAACACATAACCTTCCCGTAACCCTAACCCTAAACATAACCATAACCCTAACCCTAACCCTAAACCTAACCCTAAACCTTACCCTTACCCTCACCCTAACCCTAACCTTAAATCTAACCCTAACTCTAACCCTAACACTAAACTTAACCCTAACCCTTATCCTTACCGTAACCTAAACCTAACCATAACCCTAAAATTAACCCTTACCTTTACCATAACCCAAACCCTAAACCTAACCCTAATCCTTACCCTTACCCTAAGCCTAACCCTAAACTTAACCCTAAGCCTTACCCTTAACCTAACCCTAACACTAACCCAAAACCTAACCCTAACCCTAACCCTAACTCTTACCCTTACCCTAACCCTAACCCTAACCCTAAATCTAACCCTTAAACTTACCCTAACCCTAACCCTAAACCTAACCCTAACCCTTACCCTTACCCTTACCCTTACCCTAACCCTAACCCTAACACTAACCCTTACCCTCACCCTAATCCTAACCCTAAACCTAACCCTAACCCTAACCCTAACACATGCCCTTACCCTAACCCTAACCCTAAACCTCACCCTTACCCTAACCCTAACCCCTAACCCTAACCCTAACCCAAACCTTTACCCTTACCCTAACCCAAACCCTAACCCTAACCCTAACCAGAACACTTATCCTAACCCTAACACTAACCCTTACCCTTACCTTAAACCTAACCCTAACCCTAACCCTAACACATACCCTTACTCTAACCCTAACCCTAACCGAACCATAACCCTAAAACTAAACCTAAACCTAACTGTAACCCTAATCCTAACCCTAACCCTTACCCTAACCCTAACCTTAACCCCAACACTACACCTAACCCTAACCCTAACCCTAACCCTTACCCTTACCCTAACACTAAAACTAACCCTAACCCTAACCCTAACCCTAACACTTATCCTAACACGAACCCTAACCCAAACCCTTACCCTTACCCTAACCCTAACCCTAACCCATACCAACCCTAACCCTAACCCCTAACCCTAACCATTAACCTAACCCTAACCATAACCCTAACCCTAACCCTTACCATTAGCCTAACCCTAATCCTAAACCTAACCCTAACCCTAATCCTAAACCTAAACTTAACCCTAACCCTAAACCTTGCCTTTACCCTAACCCTAACAATAAACTAAACACTAACTCTAACCCTAACCCTAACCCTAACGCTAACCCTTACCCTTACCCTAACCCTAACCCTAAACCTCACCCTAACCCTAACCCTAACCCTAACCCTAACACTGAATCTAACCCTAACCCTTACAATAACCAAAACCCTAAACCTAACCCTAATCCTTAGCATTCCCCAACCCTAACTCTAACCCTAACACTTACCCTTACCCTAACCCTAACCCTAACACTGAATCTAACCCTAACCCTAAACCTAACCCATAACCCTAAACCTAACCCTTACCTTTACCGTTAACCTAGCCCTAACCCTAACCCTAACCCTAACCAGAAAAACTTACCCTAACCCTAACCCTAACCCTTAACCTTACCCTAACCCTAACGCTAACCCTAACCCTTACCCTAATCCTAACCCTAACCCTTACCCTAACCCTAACACTAATCCTAACCCAACCCCCAACCCTAACCCTTAACATAAACCGAACCCGAAACCTAACCATAACCCTTACCCTTACCCAAACCCTAAACCTACCTCTAACCCTAACCCTAAACTTAATCCTAACCCTAACCCTAACCCTAAACCTTACCCTTACCCTAAACCTAACCCTAAACCTAACACTAAACCTAACCCTAACCCTAACCTTAACCCTAAAACTAACCCTAACCCTTGCCCTTACCCTAACCCAACCTCTAACCCTAACCCTTAACATAAACCGAACCCTAACACTAAACCTAACCCTTACACTTACCCTAACCCTAAACCTAACCCTAACCCTAACCCCTAACCCTAACCCTAACCCTAAACCTAACCCTTACCCTAACCCTAACCCTAACCCTAACCAGAACACTTACCCTAACCCTAACCCTAACCCTTACCCTTACCCTAACCCTAACTCTAACCCTAACTCTTACCCTAATCCTAACCCTAACCCTTACCCTAACCCTAACACTAATCCTAACCCAACCTCTAACCCTAACCCTTAACATAAACCGAACCCGAAACCTAACCCTAACCCTTACCCTTACCCTAACACTAAACCTAACTCTAACCCTAACCCTAACCTTAACCCTAACCCTAACCCTAACCCTAACCCTTACCCTTACCCTAAACCTAACCCTAAACCTAACACTAAACCTAACCCTAACCCTAACCTTACCCCTAACCCTAACCCTAACCCTTGCCTTACCCTAACTCTACCCTAACCCTAAACCTTACTCTAAACCTAACCCTAAACCTAACCCTTACACTTACCCTAACCCTAAACCTAACCCTAACCCTAACCCCTAACCCTAACCCTAACCCTAAACCTAACCCTTACCCTAAACCTAACCCTAACACTAACCCTTCCCCTAACCCTAACCCTTACCCTTACCCTAACACTAAACCTAACATTAACCCTAACCCTAACCCTAATCCTTACACTTACCCTAACCCTAATCCTAACCCTAAACCTTACCCTTACACTAAACCTAACCCTAACCTTTCCATAAACCTAACCCTAACCCTAACCCTAAACCTTACCCTTACCTTAACCCTAAACCTAACCTTAAACCTTACCCTTACCCTAACAATTACCCTAACCCTAACCCTAACCCTTACTTTTACCCTTACCCTAACCCTAATCCTAACCTTAATCCCAACCCTAAACCTTAACCTAACCCTAACACTAAACTTTACCCTAACCCTAACCATAACCATTAAACTTACCCTAACCATAACCCTAAACTTAACCCATACCCTAAACCTAACCCTAACCCTAAACCTTAACCTAACACTTACCCTAACCCTAACCCTAACACTATTACTCTTACCCTAATCCTAAACCTAACCCTAACCCTTACCCTAATCCTAACACTAACCCTTACCCTAACCCTAGCATTAACCCTAACCCTAACCCCTAACCCTAACCCTTAATATAACCCTAACCCTAACCATAACCCTTACCATTACCTTAACCCTAAACCTTACCGTAACCCTAACCCTAACCCTTACACTAATCCTAAACCTAACCCTAACCCTAAACTTAACCCTAACCCTAACCCTTACCTAAACCTAATCCTAAACCTAACCCTAAACCTAACCCTAACCCTAACCTTAAACCTAACCCTAACCCTACCCCTTGCCCTTACCCTAACCCTGGCCCTAACCCTAACCCTTACTCTAACCCTAACCCTAAACCTAACCGTTACACTTACCCTAACCCTAACCCTAACCCTAACCCTAACCCTAACCCTTACCCTAACCCTAAACCTAACTCTAACCCTAACCCTTACCTTAACCCTAACCCTAACCCTAACCTTACCCTTACCCTAAACCTAACCCTAAACCTAACACTAAACCTAACCCTAACCCTAACCTTAACCCTAACCCTAACCCTAACCCTTGCCCTTACCCTAACCCTACCCTAACCCTAAACCTTACTCTAACCCTAACCCTAAACCTAACCCTTACACTTACCCTAACCCTAAACCTAACATTAACCCTAACCCCTAACCCTAACCCTAACCCTAAACCTAACCCTTACCCTAACCCTAACCCTAACACTATCCCTTCCCCTAACCCTAACCCTTACCCTTACCCTTTCACTAAACCTAACATTAACCCTAACCCTAACCCTTACCCTTACCCTAACCCTAATCCTAACCCTAAACCTTACCCTTACACTAAACCTAACCCTAACCTTTCCATAAACCTAACCCTAACCCTAACCCTAAACCTTACCCTTACCTTAACCCTAACCCTAACCTTAAACCTTACCCTTACCCTAACAGTTACCCTAACCCTCACCCTAACCCTTACTTTTACCCTTACCCTAACCCTAATCCTAACCTTAATCCCAACCCTAAACCTTAACCTAACCCTAACACTAAACTTTACCCTAACCCTAAACCTATCCCTAACCCTTACCCTAACCCTAGCACTAACCCTAACCCTAACCCCTAAACCTAACCCTTAATATAACCCTAACCCTAACCATAACCCTTACCATTACCTTAACCCTAAACCTTACCATAACCCTAACCCTAACCCTTACCCTAATCCTAACCCTAACCCTAACCCTAAACTTAACCCTAACCCTAACCCTAACCCTAACCCTTACCTTACCCTAAACCTAATCCTAAACCTAACCCTAAACCTAACCCTAACCCTAACCTTAAACCTAACCCTAACCCTACCCCTTGCCCTTACCCTAACCCTGGCCCTAACCCTAACACTTACTCTAACCCTAACCCTAAACCTAACCGTTACACTTACCCTAACCCTAACCCTAACCCTAACCCTTACCCTTACCCTAACCCTAAACCTAACTCTAACCCTAACCCTAACCTTAACCCTAACCCTAACACTAACCTTACCCTTACCCTAAACCTAACCCTAAACCTAACACTAAACCTAACCCTAACCCTAACCTTAACCCTAACCCTAACCCTAACCCTTGCCCTTACCCTAACCCTACCCTAACCCTAAACCTTACTCTAACCCTAACCCTAAACCTAACCCTTACACTTACCCTAACCCTAAACCTAACCCTAACCCTAACCCCTAACCCTAACCCTAACTCTAAACCTAACCCTTACCCTAACCCTAACCCTAACACTATCCCTTCCCCTAACCCTAACCCTTACCCTTACCAGATCACTAAACCTAACATTAACCCTAACCCTAACCCTAACCCTTACCCTTACCCTAACCCTAATCCTAACCCTAAACCTTACCCTTACACTAAACCTAACCCTAACCTTTCCATAAACCTAACCCTAACCCTAACCCTAAACCTTACCCTTACCTTAACCCTAACCCTAACCTTAATCCTTACCCTTACCCTAACAGTTACCCTAACCCTAACCCTAACCCTTACTTTTACCCTTACCCTAACCCTAATCCTAACCTTAATCCCAACCCTAAACCTTAACCTAACCCTAACACTAACCTTTACCCTAACCCTAACCCTAACCATTACCCTTACCCTAACCCTAACCCTAAACTTAACCCATACCCTAAACCTAACCCTACCCCTAACCCTTAACCTAACACTTACCCTAACCCTAACCCTAACACTAACTATTACCCTTACCCTAATCCTAACCCTAACCCTAACCCTTACCCTAATCCTAACCCTAACCCTTACCCTAACCCTAGCACTAACCCTAACCCTAACCCCTAACCCTAACCCTTAATATAACCCTAACCCTAACCCTAACCCCAACCCTTACCATTACCTTAACCCTAAACCTTACCGTAACCCTAACCCTAAACCTTACCCTAACCCTAACCCTAACCCTAACCCTTACCCTTACCCTAAACCTAATCCTAAACCTAACCCTAAACCTAACCCTAACCCTAACCTTAAACCTAACCCTAACCCTACCCCTTGCCCTTACCCTAACCCTGGCCCTAACCCTAACCATTACTCTAACCCTAACCCTAAAAGTAACCGTTACACTTACCCTACCCCTAAACCTAACCCTAACCCTAACCCCTAACCCTAACCCAAAACCTAACCCTAACCCGTACCCTTATTCTAACACTAACCCTAACCCTAACACTTCCCCTTACCCTAAAATCTACCCTAACCCTAACCCTAAACCTAACCCTTATCCTAACCCTAACCCTAATCCTAACCCTTCCCCTTGCCCTAATCTTAAACCTAACCCTAACCCTAAACCTAACCCTAAACCTTACCCTTACCCTCACACTAACCCTAACCTTAAATCTAACCCTAACTCTAACCCTAACCCCTAACCCTAACCCTAACCCAAACCTTTACCGTTACCCTAACCCAAACCCTAACCCTAACCCTAACCAGAACACTTATCCTAACCCTAACCCTAACACTAACCCTTACCCTTACCTTAAACCTAACCCTAACCCTAACCCTAACACATACCCTTACTCTAACCCTAACCCTAACCCGAACCATAACCCTAAACCTAACCCTAAACCTAACCGTAACCCTAATCCTAACCCTAACCCTTACCCTAACCCTAACCTTAACCCCAACACTACACCTAACCCTAACCCTAACCCTAACCCTTACCCTTACCCTAACACTAACCCTAACCCTAACCATAACCATAACCCTGACCCTTACCCTAACTCTAACCCTAAACCTAACCCTAACCTTAAACCTAACACTAATCCTAACCTAACCCTAACCCTTACCATAACACTAACCCTAACACTTATCCTAAACCTAACCCTAACCCTAACCCTAACCCTAACACTTACACTAACACAAACCCTAACCCAAAACCTTACCCTTACCCTAACCCTAACCCTAAACCTTACCCAACCCTAACCCTAACCCCTAACCCTAACCATTAACCTAACCCTAAACCTAAACTTAACCCTAACCCTAACCCTTGCTCTTACCCTAACCCTAACAATAAACTTAACACTAACTCTAACCCTAACCCTAACCCTAATGCTAACCCTTACCCTTACCCTAACCCTAACCCTAATCCTCACCCTAACCCTAACCCTAACCCTAACCCTAACACTGAATCTAACCCTAACCCTTACAATAACCAAAACCCTAAACCTAACCCTAACCCTTAGCATTCCCCAAATCTAACTCTAACCCTAACACTTACCCTTACCCTAACCCTAACCCTAACACTGAATCTAACCCTAACCCTAAACCTAAACCTTACCCTAATCCTAAACCTAACCCATAACCCTAAACCTAACCCTTACCTTTACTGTTACCCTAGCCCTAACCCTAACCCTAACCCTAACCAGAACACTTACCCTAACCCTAAACCTAACCCTTACCCTTACCCTAACCCTAACGCTAACCCTAAACCTTACCCTAATCCTAACCCTAACCCTTACCCTAACCCTAACATTAATCCTAACCCAACCCCCAACCCTAACCCTTAACATAAACCGAACCCGAAACCTAACCATAACCCTTACCCTTACCCTAACCCTAAACCTAACTCTAACCCTAACCCTAACCTTAACCCTAACACTAACACTAACCCTAACCCTTACCCTTACCCTAAACCTATCCCTAAACCTAACACTAAACCTAACCCTAAACCTAACCTTAACCCTAAAACTAACCCTAACCCTTGCCCTTACCCTAACCCTACCCTAACCCTAAACCTTACTCTAACCCTAACCCTAAACCTAACCCTTACACTTACCCTAATCCTAAACCTAACCCAAACCCTAACCCCTAACCCTAACCCTAACCCTAAACCTAACCCTTACCCTAACCCTAACCCTAACCCTAACCAGAACACTTACCCTAACCCTAACCCTAACCCTTACCCTTACCCTAACACTAACTCTAATCCTAACTCTTACCCTAATCCTAACCCTCACCCTTACCCTAACCCTAACAATAATCCTAAACCAACCTCTAACCCTAACCCTTAACATAAACCGAACCCGAAACCTAAACCTAACCCTTACCCTTACCCTAACCCTAAACCCAACTCTAACCCTAACCCTAACCTTAACCCTAACCCTAACCCTTACCCTTACCTTAAACCTAACCCTAAACCTAACACTAAACCTAACCCTAACCCTAACCTTAACCCTAACCCTAAACCTAACCCTTGCCCTTTACCTAACCCTACCCTAACCCTAAACCTTTCTCTAACCCTAACCCTAAACCTAACCCTTACACTTACCCTAACCCTAAACCTAACCCTAATCCTAACCCATAACCCTAACCCTAACCCTAAACCTATCCCTTACCCTTACCCTAACACTAAACCTAAAATTAACCCTAACCCTAACCCTAACCCTTACCCTTACCCTAACCCTAATCCTAACCATAAACCTTACCCTTACACTAAACCAAACCCTAACCTTTCCATAAACCTAACCCTAACCCTAACCCTAAACCTTACCCTTACCTTAACACTAACCCTAACCTTAAACCTTACACTTACCCTAACAATTACCCTAACCCTAACCCTAACCCTTAATTTTACCCTAATCTAACCCTAATCCTAACCTTAATCCCAACCCTAAACCTTAACCTAACCCTAACACTAAACTTTACCCTAACCCTAACCCTAACCATTACCCTTACCCTAACCCTAACCCTAAACTTAACCCATACCCTAAACCTAACCCTAACCCTAACCCTTCACCTAACACTTACCCTAACCCTAACCCTAACACTATTACCCTTACCCTAATCCTAACCCTAACCCTAACCCTTACCCTAAACCTAACCCTAACCCTTACCCTAACCCTAGCACTAACCCTAACCCTAACCCCTAACCCTAACCCTTAATATAACCCTAACCCTAACCATAACCCTTACCATTACCTTAACCCTAAACCTTACCGTAACCCTAACCCTAACCCTTACCATAACCCTAACCCTAACCCTAACCATAATCTTAACCCTAACCCTAACCCTAACCGTAACCCTTACCCTTACCCTAAACCTAATCCTAAACCTAACCCTAAACCTAACCCTAACCCTAACCTTAAGCCTAACCCTAACCCTACCCCTTGCCCTTACCCTAACCCTGGCCCTAACCCTAACACTTACTCTAACCCTAACCCTAAACCTCACCGTTACACTTCCCTAACCCTAAACCTAACCCTAACCCTAACCCTAACCCCTAACCCTAACCCAAACCCTAACCCTAACCCGTACCCTTATTCTAACACTAACCCTAACCCTAACACTTCCCCTTACCCTAAACTCTACCCTAACCCTAACCCTAAACCTAACCCTTATCCTAACCCTAACCCTAATCCTAACCCTTCCCCTTGCCCTAATCTTAAACCTAACCCTAACCCTAACCCTTACCCTTACCCTAACCCTAACCCTAACCCTAACCCTAACCCTAACCCTAAACCATGCCCTTACAGTACACCTAACCCTAACCTTACCATAAACCTAACCCTAAACCTTACCCTTACCCTAACACTTATGCTAACCCTATCCCTAATCCTAACCTTTACCCTAACACTAACCCTAATCCTAACCCTAACTTTACCCTAACACTAACCCTAACCCCTACCCTAACACTAAAACTTAATCTTACCCTAACCCTAACCATAACCCTAACCCTTTTCCTAACCCTAACCCTAAACCTAACCCTAACCATTAACCTAACCCTAACAGTAACCCTAACCCCTAAACCTAACCCTTACCATAAGCCTAACCCTAAACCTATCCCTAACACTAACCATAACCCTTACCCTAACCATCACCCTAACACTAACCCCTAACCCTAACCATAACCCTAACACTAACCCTTAACCTTACCCTAACCGTAAACCTAACCCTAAACCTAACCCTAACCCTTATCCTTACCCTAACCCTAAAACTAACCATAACCCTAAACCTTATCCTTAACCTAAACCTAACCCTAACCCTTACACTAAACCTAACCCTAACCCTAACACTTACCCTTACCTTAACCCTAACCCTAACCCTAACCCTTACCCTAACCCTAACGCTAACCCTAACCCTAACCCTAACAGTAACTCTAAACCTAACACATAACCTTACCCTAACCCTAACCCTAACCTTAACCATAACCCTAACCCTAACCCTAAACCTAACCCTAAACCTTACCCTTACCCTCACCCTAACCCTAACCTTAAATCTAACCCTAACTCTAACCCTAACACTAAACTTAACCCTAACCCTTATCCTTACCGTAACCTAAACCTAACCGTAACCCTAAAATTAACCCTTACCTTTACCATAACCCAAACCCTAAACCTAACCCTAATCCTTACCCTTACCCTAAGCCTAACCCTAAACTTAACCCTAAGCCTTACCCTTAACCTAACCCTAACACTAACCCAAAACCTACCCCTAACCATAACCCTAACTCTTACCCTTACCCTAACCCTAACCCTAACCCTAAATCTAAACCTTAACCATATCCTAACCCTAACCCTAAACCTAACCCTAACCCTTGCCCTTACCCTAACCCTAACCCTAACCCTAACCCTTACCCTCACCCTAATCCTAACCCTAAACCTAACCCTAACCCTAACCCTAAACCTAACCCTAACCCTAACCCTAACACTTGCCCTTACCCTAACCCTAACCCTAAACCTCACCCTAACCCTAACCCTAACCCCTAACCCTAACCCTAACCCAAACCTTTACCCTTAGCCTAACTCAAACCCTAACCCTAACCCTAACCAGAATACTTATCCTAACCCTAACCCTAACACTAACCCTTAACCTTACCTTAAACCTAACCTTAACCCTAACCCTAACACATACCCTTACACTAACCCTAACCCTAACCCTAACCATAAACCTAAACCTAACCCTAAACCTAACCGTAACCCTAATCCTAACCCTAACCCTTACCCTAACCCTAACCTTAACCCCAACACTAATCCTAACCTAACCCTAACCCTTACCATAACACTAACCCTAACACTTATCCTAAACCTAACCCTAACCCTAACCCTAACACTTACCCTAACACGAACCCTAACCCAAACCCTTACACTTACCCTAACCCTAACCCTAACCCTTACACAACCCTAACCCTAACCCCTAACCCTAACCATTAACCTAACCCTATCCATAACCCTAACCCAAACCCTTACCCTTAGCCTAACCCTAATCCTAAACCTAACCCTAACCCTAATCCTAAACCTAACCTTAACGCTAAACCTAACCCTTGCTCTTACCCTAACCCTAACAATAAACTTAACACTAACCCTTACCCTAACCCTAACCCTAACGCTAAACCTTACCCTTACCCTAACCCTAACCCTAAACCTCACCCTAACCCTAACCCTAACCCTATCCCTTACCCTTTCCCTACCCCTAAACTTAACAATAACCCTAACCCTAACACTTACCCTTACACTAACCCTAACCCTAACCCTAACCTTAAACCTTACCCTTACACTAAACCTAACCCTAACCCTTACCCCAAACCTAAACCTAACCCTAACCCTAACCCTTACCCTTACCTTAACCCTAACAATAACCCTAAACCTTGCCCTTACCCTAACACTTACCCTAACCGTAACCCTAACCCTTACCATTACCCTAACCCTAACCCTAACCTTACCCCCAAACCTAAACCTAAACCTAATCCTAATCCTAACCCTTACCCTAACCCTAACCCTAAACCTAACCCTAACCCTAGACCTTATCCTTACCCTAAACCTAATCCTAACCCTAAGCCTAACCCTAACATTTATCCTAACCCTAACCCTAACCATAACCCTAACCCTAACCCTTAACCTAACCCTAACACTAACCCTAACCCTAACCTAACCCTTACCCTTATCCTAACCCTAACACTTACCCTTACCCTAATCCTAACATTAACACTAACATTTACCCTTACCCTAACCCTAACCCTAACCCTAAATCTAACTCTTACCCTTACACTAACCTTAACCCTAAACCTAACCCTAACCCTTACGCTAAACTTAACCCTAACCCTAACCCTAACTTTACCCTAACCCTAACATTAACCCCAACCATAAACCTAACCCTAACCCCAACCCTAACCCTTACCCTAACCCTAACCCTAGCCGTAACACTAACACTTATCCTTACCCTAACCCAAACCCTAACCCTAACACTTATCCTAACCGTAACCCTAACCCTAACCCTTAACCTAACCCTAACACTAACCCTAACACTAACCCTAACCCTTACCCTAACCCTAACCCTAACCATAACACTAACCCTAACCACTAACCCTAACCCTTACCCTAACCCTAACCCTAACCCTAACACTAACCCTAACCACTAACCCTAACCCTAACCCTAACCCTAACCCTAACCCTAACCATTACCCTTACCCTAACCCTAACCCTAAACTTAACCCATACCCTAAACCTAACCCTACCCCTAACCCTTAACCTAACACTTACCCTAACCCTAACCTTAACACTAACTATTACCCTTACCCTAATCCTAACCCTAACCCTAACCCTTACCCTAATCCTAACCCTAACCCTTACCCTAACCCTAGCACTAACCCTAACCCTAACCCCTAACCCTAACCCTTAATATAACCCTAACCCTAACCCTAACCCCAACCCTTACCATTACCTTAACCCTAAACCTTACCGTAACCCTAACCCTAAACCTTACCCTAACCCTAACCCTAACCCTAACCCTAACCTTAACCCTAACCCTAACCCTAACCCTAACCCTTACCCTTACCCTAAACCTAATCCTAAACCTAACCCTAAACCTAACCCTAACCCTAACCTTAAACCTAACCCTAACCCTACCCCTTGCCCTTACCCTAACCCTGGCCCTAACCCTAACCATTACTCTAACCCTAACCCTAAAAGTAACCGTTACACTTACCCTACCCCTAAACCTAACCCTAACCCTAACCCCTAACCCTAACCCAAAACCTAACCCTAACCCGTACCCTTATTCTAACACTAACCCTAACCCTAACACTTCCCCTTACCCTAAAATCTACCCTAACCCTAACCCTAAACCTAACCCTTATCCTAACCCTAACCCTAATCCTAACCCTTCCCCTTGCCCTAATCTTAAACCTAACCCTAACCCTAAACCTAACCCTAAACCTTACCCTTACCCTCACACTAACCCTAACCTTAAATCTAACCCTAACTCTAACCCTAACACTAAACTTAACCCTAACCCTTATCCTTACCGTAACCTAAACCTAACCGTAACCCTAAAATTAACCCTTACCTTTACCATAACGCAAACCCTAAACCTAACCCTAATCCTTACCCTTACCCTAAGCCTAACCCTAAACTTAACCCTAAGCCTTACCCTTAACCTAACCCTAACACTAACCCAAAACCTAACCCTAACCCTAACCCTAACTCTTACCCTTACCCTAACCCTAACCCTAACCCTAAATCTAACCCTTAACCTTACCCTAACCCTAAACCTAACCCTTACCCTTACCCTAACCCTAACCCTGACCCTAACCCTTACCCTCACCCTAATCCTAACCCTAAACCTAACCCTAACCCTAACCCTAAACCTAACTCTAACCCTAACCCTAACACTTGCCCTTACCCTAACCCTAACCCTAAACCTCACCCTAACCCTAACCCCTAACCCTAACCCTAACCCAAACCTTTACCGTTACCCTAACCCAAACCCTAACCCTAACCCTAACCAGAACACTTATCCTAACCCTAACCCTAACACTAACCCTTACCCTTACCTTAAACCTAACCCTAACCCTAACCCTAACACATACCCTTACTCTAACCCTAACCCTAACCCGAACCATAACCCTAAACCTAACCCTAAACCTAACCGTAACCCTAATCCTAACCCTAACCCTTACCCTAACCCTAACCTTAACCCCAACACTACACCTAACCCTAACCCTAACCCTAACCCTTACCCTTACCCTAACACTAACCCTAACCCTAACCATAACCATAACCCTGACCCTTACCCTAACTCTAACCCTAAACCTAACCCTAACCTTAAACCTAACACTAATCCTAACCTAACCCTAACCCTTACCATAACACTAACCCTAACACTTATCCTAAACCTAACCCTAACCCTAACCCTAACCCTAACACTTACACTAACACAAACCCTAACCCAAAACCTTACCCTTACCCTAACCCTAACCCTAAACCTTACCCAACCCTAACCCTAACCCCTAACCCTAACCATTAACCTAACCCTAAACCTAAACTTAACCCTAACCCTAACCCTTGCTCTTACCCTAACCCTAACAATAAACTTAACACTAACTCTAACCCTAACCCTAACCCTAATGCTAACCCTTACCCTTACCCTAACCCTAACCCTAATCCTCACCCTAACCCTAACCCTAACCCTAACCCTAACACTGAATCTAACCCTAACCCTTACAATAACCAAAACCCTAAACCTAACCCTAACCCTTAGCATTCCCCAAATCTAACTCTAACCCTAACACTTACCCTTACCCTAACCCTAACCCTAACACTGAATCTAACCCTAACCCTAAACCTAAACCTTACCCTAATCCTAAACCTAACCCATAACCCTAAACCTAACCCTTACCTTTACTGTTACCCTAGCCCTAACCCTAACCCTAACCCTAACCAGAACACTTACCCTAACCCTAAACCTAACCCTTACCCTTACCCTAACCCTAACGCTAACCCTAAACCTTACCCTAATCCTAACCCTAACCCTTACCCTAACCCTAACATTAATCCTAACCCAACCCCCAACCCTAACCCTTAACATAAACCGAACCCGAAACCTAACCATAACCCTTACCCTTACCCTAACCCTAAACCTAACTCTAACCCTAACCCTAACCTTAACCCTAACACTAACACTAACCCTAACCCTTACCCTTACCCTAAACCTATCCCTAAACCTAACACTAAACCTAACCCTAAACCTAACCTTAACCCTAAAACTAACCCTAACCCTTGCCCTTACCCTAACCCTACCCTAACCCTAAACCTTACTCTAACCCTAACCCTAAACCTAACCCTTACACTTACCCTAATCCTAAACCTAACCCAAACCCTAACCCCTAACCCTAACCCTAACCCTAAACCTAACCCTTACCCTAACCCTAACCCTAACCCTAACCAGAACACTTACCCTAACCCTAACCCTAACCCTTACCCTTACCCTAACACTAACTCTAATCCTAACTCTTACCCTAATCCTAACCCTCACCCTTACCCTAACCCTAACAATAATCCTAAACCAACCTCTAACCCTAACCCTTAACATAAACCGAACCCGAAACCTAAACCTAACCCTTACCCTTACCCTAACCCTAAACCCAACTCTAACCCTAACCCTAACCTTAACCCTAACCCTAACCCTTACCCTTACCTTAAACCTAACCCTAAACCTAACACTAAACCTAACCCTAACCCTAACCTTAACCCTAACCCTAAACCTAACCCTTGCCCTTTACCTAACCCTACCCTAACCCTAAACCTTTCTCTAACCCTAACCCTAAACCTAACCCTTACACTTACCCTAACCCTAAACCTAACCCTAATCCTAACCCATAACCCTAACCCTAACCCTAAACCTATCCCTTACCCTTACCCTAACACTAAACCTAAAATTAACCCTAACCCTAACCCTAACCCTTACCCTTACCCTAACCCTAATCCTAACCATAAACCTTACCCTTACACTAAACCAAACCCTAACCTTTCCATAAACCTAACCCTAACCCTAACCCTAAACCTTACCCTTACCTTAACACTAACCCTAACCTTAAACCTTACACTTACCCTAACAATTACCCTAACCCTAACCCTAACCCTTAATTTTACCCTAATCTAACCCTAATCCTAACCTTAATCCCAACCCTAAACCTTAACCTAACCCTAACACTAAACTTTACCCTAACCCTAACCCTAACCATTACCCTTACCCTAACCCTAACCCTAAACTTAACCCATACCCTAAACCTAACCCTAACCCTAACCCTTCACCTAACACTTACCCTAACCCTAACCCTAACACTATTACCCTTACCCTAATCCTAACCCTAACCCTAACCCTTACCCTAAACCTAACCCTAACCCTTACCCTAACCCTAGCACTAACCCTAACCCTAACCCCTAACCCTAACCCTTAATATAACCCTAACCCTAACCATAACCCTTACCATTACCTTAACCCTAAACCTTACCGTAACCCTAACCCTAACCCTTACCATAACCCTAACCCTAACCCTAACCATAATCTTAACCCTAACCCTAACCCTAACCGTAACCCTTACCCTTACCCTAAACCTAATCCTAAACCTAACCCTAAACCTAACCCTAACCCTAACCTTAAGCCTAACCCTAACCCTACCCCTTGCCCTTACCCTAACCCTGGCCCTAACCCTAACACTTACTCTAACCCTAACCCTAAACCTCACCGTTACACTTCCCTAACCCTAAACCTAACCCTAACCCTAACCCTAACCCCTAACCCTAACCCAAACCCTAACCCTAACCCGTACCCTTATTCTAACACTAACCCTAACCCTAACACTTCCCCTTACCCTAAACTCTACCCTAACCCTAAACCTAAACCTAACCCTTATCCTAACCCTAACCCTAATCCTAACCCTTCCCCTTGCCCTAATCTTAAACCTAACCCTAACCCTAACCCTTACCCTTACCCTAACCCTAACCCTAACCCTAACCCTAACCCTAACCCTAAACCATGCCCTTACAGTACACCTAACCCTAACCTTACCATAAACCTAACCCTAAACCTTACCCTTACCCTAACACTTATGCTAACCCTATCCCTAATCCTAACCTTTACCCTAACACTAACCCTAATCCTAACCCTAACTTTACCCTAACACTAACCCTAACCCCTACCCTAACACTAAAACTTAATCTTACCCTAACCCTAACCATAACCCTAACCCTTTTCCTAACCCTAACCCTAAACCTAACCCTAACCATTAACCTAACCCTAACAGTAACCCTAACCCCTAAACCTAACCCTTACCATAAGCCTAACCCTAAACCTATCCCTAACACTAACCATAACCCTTACCCTAACCATCACCCTAACACTAACCCCTAACCCTAACCATAACCCTAACACTAACCCTTAACCTTACCCTAACCGTAAACCTAACCCTAAACCTAACCCTAACCCTTATCCTTACCCTAACCCTAAAACTAACCATAACCCTAAACCTTACCCTTAACCTAAACCTAACCCTAACCCTTACACTAAACCTAACCCTAACCCTAACACTTACCCTTACCTTAACCCTAACCCTAACCCTAACCCTTACCCTAACCCTAACGCTAACCCTAACCCTAACCCTAACAGTAACTCTAAACCTAACACATAACCTTACCCTAACCCTAACCCTAACCTTAACCATAACCCTAACCCTAACCCTAAACCTAACCCTAAACCTTACCCTTACCCTCACCCTAACCCTAACCTTAAATCTAACCCTAACTCTAACCCTAACACTAAACTTAACCCTAACCCTTATCCTTACCGTAACCTAAACCTAACCGTAACCCTAAAATTAACCCTTACCTTTACCATAACCCAAACCCTAAACCTAACCCTAATCCTTACCCTTACCCTAAGCCTAACCCTAAACTTAACCCTAAGCCTTACCCTTAACCTAACCCTAACACTAACCCAAAACCTACCCCTAACCATAACCCTAACTCTTACCCTTACCCTAACCCTAACCCTAACCCTAAATCTAAACCTTAACCATATCCTAACCCTAACCCTAAACCTAACCCTAACCCTTGCCCTTACCCTAACCCTAACCCTAACCCTAACCCTTACCCTCACCCTAATCCTAACCCTAAACCTAACCCTAACCCTAACCCTAAACCTAACCCTAACCCTAACCCTAACACTTGCCCTTACCCTAACCCTAACCCTAAACCTCACCCTAACCCTAACCCTAACCCCTAACCCTAACCCTAACCCAAACCTTTACCCTTAGCCTAACTCAAACCCTAACCCTAACCCTAACCAGAATACTTATCCTAACCCTAACCCTAACACTAACCCTTAACCTTACCTTAAACCTAACCTTAACCCTAACCCTAACACATACCCTTACACTAACCCTAACCCTAACCCTAACCATAAACCTAAACCTAACCCTAAACCTAACCGTAACCCTAATCCTAACCCTAACCCTTACCCTAACCCTAACCTTAACCCCAACACTAATCCTAACCTAACCCTAACCCTTACCATAACACTAACCCTAACACTTATCCTAAACCTAACCCTAACCCTAACCCTAACACTTACCCTTACACGAACCCTAACCCAAACCCTTACACTTACCCTAACCCTAACCCTAACCCTTACACAACCCTAACCCTAACCCCTAACCCTAACCACTAACCTAACCCTATCCATAACCCTAACCCAAACCCTTACCCTTAGCCTAACCCTAATCCTAAACCTAACCCTAACCCTAATCCTAAACCTAACCTTAACCCTAAACCTAACCCTTGCTCTTACCCTAACCCTAACAATAAACTTAACACTAACCCTTACCCTAACCCTAACCCTAACGCTAAACCTTACCCTTACCCTAACCCTAACCCTAAACCTCACCCTAACCCGAACCCTAACCCTATCCCTTACCCTTTCCCTACCCCTAAACTTAACAATAACCCTAACCCTAACACTTACCCTTACACTAACCCTAACCCTAACCCTAACCTTAAACCTTACCCTTACACTAAACCTAACCCTAACCCTTACCCCAAACCTAAACCTAACCCTAACCCTAACCCTTACCCTTACCTTAACCCTAACAATAACCCTAAACCTTGCCCTTACCCTAACACTTACCCTAACCGTAACCCTAACCCTTACCATTACCCTAACCCTAACCCTAACCTTACCCCCAAACCTAAACCTAAACCTAATCCTAATCCTAACCCTTACCCTAACCCTAACCCTAAACCTAACCCTAACCCTAGACCTTATCCTTACCCTAAACCTAATCCTAACCCTAAGCCTAACCCTAACATTTATCCTAACCCTAACCCTAACCATAACCCTAACCCTAACCCTTAACCTAACCCTAACACTAACCCTAACCCTAACCTAACCCTTACCCTTATCCTAACCCTAATCCTAACCCTAACACTTACCCTTACCCTAATCCTAACATTAACACTAACATTTACCCTTACCCTAACCCTAACCCTAACCCTAAATCTAACTCTTACCCTTACACTAACCTTAACCCTAAACCTAACCCTAACCCTTATGCTAAACTTAACCCTAACCCTAACCCTAACTTTACCCTAACCCTAACATTAACCCCAACCATAAACCTAACCCTAACCCCAACCCTAACCCTTACCCTAACCCTAACCCTAACCCTAAATCTAACTCTTACCCTTACACTAACCTTAACCCTAAACCTAACCCTAACCCTTATGCTAAACTTAACCCTAACCCTAACCCTAACTTTACCCTAACCCTAACATTAACCCCAACCATAAACCTAACCCTAACCCCAACCCTAACCCTTACCCTAACCCTAACCCTAGCCCTAACACTAACACTTATCCTTACCCTAACCCAAACCCTAACCCTAACACTTATCCTAACCGTAACCCTAACCCTAACCCTTAACCTAACCCTAACACTAACCCTAACACTAACCCTAACCCTTACCCTAACCCTAACCCTAACCATAACACTAACCCAAACCACTAACCCTAACCCTTACCCTAACCCTAACCCTAACCCTAACACTAACCCTAACCACTAACCCTAACCCTAACCCTAACACTAACCCCTAACCCTAACCCTAACCCTAACCCTTACCCTTATCCTAACCCGAACCCTAACCCCAACCTCTACCCTAACCCTAACCCTAACCCTTACCTTAAACCTAACCCTAAACCTAACCCTAACCCTTACTCTTACTCTAACCCTAAACCTAACCATAACCCTAACCCTAACCCTAACCCTTACCCTTACCCTAACCCTAAACTTAACCCTAACCCTAACCCTAAACCATACCCTTACACTAAACCTAACCCTAACCCTTACGCTAAACCTAACCCCAACCCTAATTCTAACCCTTACCTTACCTTAACCCTAACCCTAACCTTAACCCTTACCCTAACGCTTACCCTAACCCTAAACCTAACCCTAAAACTAACCCTAACACATACCTTTACCCTAACCCTAACCATAACCGTAACAATAACCCTAACCCTAACCCTTAACATAAATATAACCCTAACCCTAACCATAACCCTTACCCTTCCGCTAACCCTAAAACTAAATCTAACCCGAACCATAACCCTAACCCTAACCCTTACCCTAACCCTAACAATCACCCTTACCGTAAACCTAACCCTAAAGCTAACCCGAACTTTAACCCTAACCCTAACCCTAACCCTAACCCTTACCCTTACTCTAAACCTAACCCTAAACCTAACCCTAAACTTAACCCTAACCCTAAGCTTAACCCTAACCCTAACCCTAACCCTTGCCCATACTTGTCCCTAGCCCAAACCCTAACCATTACTCTAACCATAACCCTAAACCTAACCCTTGCACTTACCCTAACCCTAAACCTATGCCTAACCCTAACCCTAAACCTAACCCCAACCCTTACCCTTACCCTTAACCTACACCTAACCCTAACCCTAACCTTAACCATAAACCTTACCCTTACGCTAAACCTAACACTAACCCTAACCCTTACCCTTACCCTAACCCTAACCCTAACCCTAACCCTAACCCTTACCCTAACGCTAACCCTAACCCTAACCCTAATCCTTAACCTTACCCTAAACCTAACCCTAAACCTAACCCTAACCGTAACCCTAACCCTAACACGAAACCTAACCCTAACCCTTACCCTTACCCTCACCCTAACCCTAACCTTAAACCTAACCCTAACTCTAACCCTAACCCTAAACTTAACCCTAACCCTTATCCTTACCGAAACCTAACCCTAAACCTAACCTTAAGCCTAAACCTAACCCTAAACTTAACCCTTACCTTTACCCTAACCCCAACCCTAAACCTAACCCTAATCCTTACAATTACCCTAAGCCTAACACTAACCCTAAGCCTAATCCTAAAGTTAACCCTAAGCCTTACCCTTAACTTAACCCTAACACTAACCGAAAACCTAACCCTAATCCTAACCCTAACTCTTACCCTTACCCTAACCCTAACCCTAAATCTAACCCTTACCCTTACCCTAAACCTAACCCTAAACCTAACACTAATCCTAACCCTAACCCTAACCCTTACCACAACTCTAACCCTAACACTTATCCTAACCCTAACACTAACCCTAACGTTAACCCTAACACTTACACTAAAACAAACCCTAACCCTAACCCTTACCCTTACCCTAACCCTAACCCAAACCCTTACCCTAACCCTAACCTTAACCCCTAACCCTAACCATCAACCTAACCCTAACCCTAACCCTTACCCTTACCCTAACCCTATTCTGAACTCTAACCCTAACACTAACCCTAACCCTAAGCCTAACCCTTAATGTAACCCTAACCGTAACCCTTACCCTAACATTAACCCTAACCCTAACCTTAACCCTAACCCTAACCCTAACCCTAACCCTTACTCTTACCCTAACCCTAACCCTAAACCTAAACTTAACGCTAACCCTAACCCTTGCTCTTACCCTAACCCTAACAATAAACTTAACACTAACCCTAACCCTACCCCTATCCATAACGCTAACCCTTACCCTTACCCTAACCCTAACCCTTAACCTAACCCTAACACTAACCCTAACCCTAAACCTAACCCTAACTCTAACCCCTAACCCTAACCCTAAGCCTAACACTAACCCTTCCCCTACCCTAATCCTAAACCTAATCCTAACCCTAACCCTAACCCTACCCTTACCCTAACCCTAACCCTAACAATAAACCTTACCCTTACACTAAACCTAACCCTAACCTTTCCGTAAACCTAACCCTAACCCTAACCCTAAACCTTACCCTTACCCTTACCTTAACCCTAAACCTAACCTTAAACCTTAACCTAACCCTAACACTAAACTTTACCCTTACCCTAACCCTAACCATTACCCTTACCCTAACCCTAACCCTAAACTTAACCCATACCCTAAACCTAACCCTAATCCTAACCCTTAACCTAACACTTACCCTAACCCTAACCCTAACCCTAACACTTACCCTTACCCTAACTTTAACCCTAACCCTAACCCTTAACCTAATCCTAATCCTAAACCTTATCCTATCCCTAACACTAACCCTAACCCTAACCCCTAACCCTAACCCTTAATATAACCCTAACCCTAACCCTAAAACTTACCATTACCCTAACCCTAAACCTTACCGTAACCCTAACCCTAACCCTTACCTAACCCTAACCCTAAACCTAACCCTAACCTTAACCCTAACCCTAACCCAAACCCTAACCCTTACCCTTACCCTAAACCTAACCCTAAACCTAACCCTAAACCTAACCCTAACCCTAAACTTAACCCTAACCCTAACCCTAACCCTTGCCCTTACCCTAACCCTAGCCCTAACTCTAACCCTTACTCTAACACTAACCCTAAACCTAACCGTTACACTTACCCTAACCCTAAACCTAACCCTAACCATAACCTTAACTCCTAACCCTATCCCAAACCGTAACCCTACCCCGTACCCTTATTCTAACACTAACCCTAACCCTAAAACTTCCCCTTACCCTAAACCCTACCCTAACCCTAACCCTAAACCTAACCCTTATCCTAACTCTAACCCTAATCCTAACCCTTCCCCTTGCCCTAATCTTAAACCTAACCCTAACCCTAACCCTTACCCTTACCCTAAACCTAACCCTAACACTAACCCTAACCCTAAACCATGCCCTTACAGTAAACCTAACCCTAACCTTAACATAAACCTAACTCTAAACCTAACCCTAACCCTTACCCTTACCTTAACCCTAACACTAACCCTAAACCTTACCCTTACCCTAACACTTATGCTAACCCTATCCCTAATCCTAACCTTTACCCTTACTCTAACCCTAACCCTAACCATAACCGCAACCCTAAACCTAACCCTAACCCTAACCCTAACCTTTACCCTAACCCTAACCATAACCCCTACCCTAACACTAACACTTAATCTTACCCTAACCCTAACCCTAAACCTAACCCTTTTCCTAATCCTAACCCTAAACCTAACCCTAACCATTAACCTAACCCTAACACTAACCCTAACACCTAAACCTAACCCTGACCATAAGCCTAACCCTAAACCTATCCCTAAGACTAACCATAACCCTTACCCTAAGCATCACCCTAACACCAACCCCTAACCCTAACCATAAACCTAACACTAACCCTTAACCTTACCCTAACCCTAAACCTAACCCTAACCCTAACCCTAACCCTTATCCTTACCCTAACCCTAAAACTAACCCTAACCCTAAACCTTACCCTTACGCTAAACCTAACCCTAACCCTAACCCTAACCCTTACCCTAACCCTAACCCTAATCCTAACTCTAACCATTACCCTTACCCTAACCCTAAACCTAACCCTAAACCTAACCTAACCATAACCTTAACCCTAACCCTAACCCTAACCCTTACCCTAACCCTAACCCTAACCCTAACCCTAAACCTAACCCTAACCCTAACCCTTACCCTTAGGCTAACTTTAACCCTAACCCTAACCCTAACCCTTACTCTTACCCTCACCCTAACCCTAACCCGAACCCTAACTCTAACCCTAACCTTAACCTAACCCTTATCTTCCCCTAACACTAACCCTAACCCTAAACCTAACTCTAACCCTAAACCTAATCCTTACACTTAAACTAACCCTAACCCTAACGCTAACACTTATGCTTACCCTAACCCTAAACCTAAACTTAACCCTAACCCTAACCCTAACCCTTACCCTTACCCTAACCCTAAACCTAACCCTAACCCTTATCCTTACCCTAACCCTAAAACTAACCCTAACCCTAAACCTTACCCTTACGCTAAACCTAACCCTAACCCTAACCCTAACCCTTACCCTTACCTTAACCCTAACCCTAACCATAACCCTAACCCTTACCCTAATGCTAACCCTAACCCTAACACTAACAGTAACTCTAAACCTAACACATAACCTTACCCTAACCCAAACCCTAAATCTAACCCTAATCCTTACCCTTACCCTAAGCCTAACCCTAACCCTAAGCCTAACCCTAAACTTAACCCTAAGCCTTACCCTTAACCTTACCCTAACACTAACCCAAAAACTAACCCGAACCCTAACCCCAGCTCTTACCCTTACCCTAACCCTAACCCTAACCCTAAATCTAACCCTTACCCTTACCCTAACCCTAACCCTAAACCTAACCCTAACCCTTACCTTACCCTTACCCTAACCCTAACCCTAATCCTAACCCTTACCCTCACCCTAACCCTAACCCTAAACCTAACCCTAACCCTAACCATAAACCTAACCCTAACCCTAACACTAACACTTGCCCTTACCCTAACCCTAACCCTAAACCTCACCCTAACCCTAACCCTAAACCCTAACCCTAGCTCTAACCCAAACCTTTACCCTTACCCTAACCCTAACCCTAACCAGAACACTTATCCTAACCCTAACCCTAACACTAACCCTTACCCTTACCTTAACCCTAACCCTAACCCTAACCCTAACACATACCCTTACTCTAACCCTAAACCTAAACCTAACGGTAACCCTAAACCTAACCCTAAACCTAACCGTAACCCTAACCCTAACACTAACCCTTACATTAACCCTAACCTTAACCCCAACACTACACCTAACCCTAACCCTAACCCTAGCCTTACCCTTACCCTAACTCTAACCCTAACCCTAACCCTAACCATAACCCTAACCCTTAACCTAACTCTAACCCTAACTTTAAACCTAACACTAATCTTAACCCTAACCCTAACCCTTACCATAATTCTAACCCTAACACTTATCCTAACCCTAACCCTAACCCTAAACCTAACACTTACCCTAACACGAACCCTAACCCTAACCCTTACCCTCACCCTAACCCTAACCCTAACCCTTACCCAACCCTAACCATTAACCTAACCCTAACCATTAACCTAACCCTAACCCTAACCCTAACCCTTACCCTTAACCTAACCCTAATCCTAAACCTAACCCTAAACCTAATCCTAAACCTAACCTTAACCCTAACCCTAACCCTTTCTCTTACCCTAACCCTAACAATAAACTTAACCCTAACCCTATCCCTAACCCTAACCCTAACCCTTACCCTTTCCCTACCCCTAAACTTAACAATAACCCTAACCCTAACACTTACCCTTACCCTAACCATAACCCTAACCCTAAACCTTAACGTTACACTAAACCTAACCCTAACCCTTACCCCAAACCTAAACCTAACCCTAACCCTAACCCTTACCCTTACCTTAACCCTAACGATAACCCTAAACCTTGCCCTTACCCTAACACTTACAGTAACCCTAACCCTAACCCTTACCATTACCATAACCCTAACCCTAACCTTACCCCCAAACCTAAACCTAAACCTACTCCTAATCCTAACCCTTACCCTAACCCTAACCCTAAACTTAACCCTAACCCTAGACCTTATCCTTACCCTAAACCTAATCCTAAACCTAACCCTAACACTTATCCTAACCGTAACCCTAACCATAACCCTAACCCTAACCCTTAACCTAACCCTAACCCTTACCCTAACCCTAACCCTAACCATTACCCTTACCCTAACCCTAATCCTAACCCTTACCCTTACTCTAAACCTAACCCTAATCCTAAACCTAACACTTACCCTCACCCTAAACCTACCCCTAAACCTTACTCTTACCCTAACCATAACCCTTAACTTAACCTCAGACCCAAACCTAACCCTAACCCTAACACTTAACCTAACACTTACCCTAACCCTAACCCTAACCCTAACCCTTACACTAACCCCAACCCGAACCCTAACCCCTAAACCTAACCCTTACCCTTACCCTAATCCTAACCCTAACCCTTACCCTTACCCTAACCCTAACCCTAACTCTAACCCTAACCCTAACCCTAACCCTTACCCTACCCTAACCCTAACCCTAACCTTAACCCTAACCCTAAAACTTACCCTTACCCTAACCCTACTTCTAACCCTAACAGTAACCCAGCCCTAACCCTAAACCTAACCCTTACCCTACCATAACCCGAAACCTTACCCTAACCATAACCCCTAAGCCTAAACCTAACCATAACCCTTACCCTTATCCTAACCCTAACCCTAACCCAAACACTTACCCTTACCCTAAACCCTACCCTAATCCTAACACTAACCATAACCCTTACTATAACCCTAACCCTAACCATTACATTTACACTAACCCTAACCCTAAACCTAACCCTAACCCTAAACCTAACCGTAAAACTAACCCTTACCCTGAACCTAACCCTTACCCTAACCCTAACCAGAAAACCTAACCCTGAACCTAACCCTAACCCTTACCCTTACCCTTACCCTAACAATAAAAATAACCTGAACCCTAACCCTAACCCTAACCCTTACCCTTATCCTAACCCTAACCCTAAACCTTACTCTTACCCTAACCCTAACCCTTACCCTAAACCTAACCCTAACCTTAACCCTTACCCTTACCTTAACCCTAACCCTAACCGTAACCCTTACCCTTACCCTAAGACTGACCCTAACCCTAACCCTAACCTTAACCCTAATCCTTACCCTTACCCTAACCCTAAATCTAACCTTAACCAAAACCCTAAACCTACCCTAACCCTAACCATAACCCTTACCCTAACCCTAACCCTAATCCTAACTCTAACCCTTACCCTTACCCTAACCCTAACCCTTACCCTTTCCCGAACCCTAACCCTAAACCTAACCCTAACCCTAACCATAACCCTTACCCTAACCCTAACACTAATCCTAACTCTAACCCTTACCGTTAGCGTAAACCTAACCCTAACCGTAAACCTAACCCTAACCCTAACCTTAACCCTAAACCTTACCCTTACCCTAACCTTAACCCTAACCCTAACCCTAACCCTTACCCTTAGCCTAACCCCAACCCTAAACCTAACATTAACCCTTACTCTTACCCTCACCCTAACCCTAACCTTAACCCTAACCCGACCCAACCCTAACCCTAACCTTAACCCTAACCCTTATCTTTACCCTAACAGTAACACTAACCCTAACCCTAAAACTAACTCTAACCCTAAATCTAACCCTTACCCTTACATTAACCCTAACCCTAAACCTAACCTTAACCCCTCAGCCTAACCCTAAACCTAACGCTAACCCTTATCCTGATCCTAACCCTAACCCTAACCCTAACCTTAACCCTAACCCTTACCCTTACCCTAACTGTAAACCTAACCTTAACCCTAACCATAACTCTAACCCTTACCCTAACCCTAACCCTAACCCTAACCCTAAATCCTACCCTTACCATAACCCTAACCCTAACTCTTACCGTAAAGCTAACCCTAACCCTAACCCTAACCCATACCCTTACTCTAACCCTAACCCTAACACTAACACTAACACATATTCTTACCCTAACCCTAACCCTAACCGTAACCCTAATCCTATCCCTAACCTTAACCTTTATCCTTACCCTAAACCTAACCCTAAACTTAACCCTAACCCTAACCCTAACCCTAACAATAACGCTAAACATAAACCTAACCCTAACCATAACCCTTACCCTAACCCTTACCCTAACCCTTACCCTCATCCTAACCCTAAACCTAACATTAACCCTAACCCTAACCCTAACACTTACCGTTACACTAACCCTAACCCTAACCCTTAACCTTACCCTTACCCTAAACCTAACCCTAACCCTAACACTTACCCTTATCCTAAACTTAACCCTAACCCTAACACTTACACTTACCCTAAACCCTACCGTAACCCTAACGCTAACACTAACACTAACCCTAATCCTAAACCTCACCCTTACCCTAACCCTAACCCTAACCCTAACCCCTAACCCTAAAACTAACCCTAACCCTAACCCTTACCCTTACCCTAACCCTAACCCTAACCCTAAACCTAACACTTACCCTCACACTAATCCTAACCCAAACCCTTACCCTTACCCTAACCCTAACCTTAACCCCACCCATAAACCTAACCCTAACCCTAACCCTTACCCTAACACTTACCCTATCCCTAACACTAAGGTTAACACTTACCCTTACCCTTACCCTAACCCTAACCATTACCCTAACACTAACTCTAACCCTTACCCTAACCCTAACCCAAACCCTAACACCTAACCCTAACCCTTAACATAACACTAAGCCTAACTCTAAACATAAACCTTACCCTTACCCTAACCCTAAACCTAACTCTAACCCTAACCCTAACCCTAAACCTAAACTTAAAACTAACCCTAACCCTTACCCTTACCCTAACCCTAACCCTAAACCGAACCCTAACACTAACCATAACCTAACCTTAACCCTTACCCTAACCCTAACCCTAAACCTAACACAAGCCCAGCCCTAACCCTAACACTAACCCTTACCCTACCCTAAACCTAACCTTAAACCCTAATCCAAGCCCTTACTCTTATCCTAACCCTAACCCTAACCCTAACCCTAACACTTACCTTTACCCTAAACCGTACCCTAAGCCTAACGCTAACCCTAACCCTTACCCTAATCCTAACCCTAACCCTTACCCTTACCCTAACCCTAAACATAAACCTAACCCTAACCCTAAATCTAACCCTAAAACTTACCCTCACCCTAACCCTTACCCTTACCCTAATCCTAACCCTAAACCTAACCCTAACCCAAGCCCTTACTCTTATCCTAACCATAACCCTAACCCAAACCCTTAATCTAACCCTAATCCTTACCCTTACCCTAAGCCTAACCCTAACCCTAAGCCTAACCCTAAACTTAACCCTAAGCCTTACCCTTAACCTTACCCTAACACTAACCCAAAAACTAACCCGAACCCTAACCCCAGCTCTTACCCTTACCCTAACCCTAACCCTAACCCTAAATCTAACCCTTACCCTTACCCTAACCCTAACCCTAAACCTAACCCTAACCCTTACCTTACCCTTACCCTAACCCTAACCCTAATCCTAACCCTTACCCTCACCCTAACCCTAACCCTAAACCTAACCCTAACCCTAACCATAAACCTAACCCTAACCCTAACACTAACACTTGCCCTTACCCTAACCCTAACCCTAAACCTCACCCTAACCCTAACCCTAAACCCTAACCCTAGCTCTAACCCAAACCTTTACCCTTACCCTAACCCTAACCCTAACCAGAACACTTATCCTAACCCTAACCCTAACACTAACCCTTACCCTTACCTTAACCCTAACCCTAACCCTAACCCTAACACATACCCTTACTCTAACCCTAAACCTAAACCTAACGGTAACCCTAAACCTAACCCTAAACCTAACCGTAACCCTAACCCTAACACTAACCCTTACATTAACCCTAACCTTAACCCCAACACTACACCTAACCCTAACCCTAACCCTAGCCTTACCCTTACCCTAACTCTAACCCTAACCCTAACCCTAACCATAACCCTAACCCTTAACCTAACTCTAACCCTAACTTTAAACCTAACACTAATCTTAACCCTAACCCTAACCCTTACCATAATTCTAACCCTAACACTTATCCTAACCCTAACCCTAACCCTAAACCTAACACTTACCCTAACACGAACCCTAACCCTAACCCTTACCCTCACCCTAACCCTAACCCTAACCCTTACCCAACCCTAACCATTAACCTAACCCTAACCATTAACCTAACCCTAACCCTAACCCTAACCCTTACCCTTAACCTAACCCTAATCCTAAACCTAACCCTAAACCTAATCCTAAACCTAACCTTAACCCTAACCCTAACCCTTTCTCTTACCCTAACCCTAACAATAAACTTAACCCTAACCCTATCCCTAACCCTAACCCTAACCCTTACCCTTTCCCTACCCCTAAACTTAACAATAACCCTAACCCTAACACTTACCCTTACCCTAACCATAACCCTAACCCTAAACCTTAACGTTACACTAAACCTAACCCTAACCCTTACCCCAAACCTAAACCTAACCCTAACCCTAACCCTTACCCTTACCTTAACCCTAACGATAACCCTAAACCTTGCCCTTACCCTAACACTTACAGTAACCCTAACCCTAACCCTTACCATTACCATAACCCTAACCCTAACCTTACCCCCAAACCTAAACCTAAACCTACTCCTAATCCTAACCCTTACCCTAACCCTAACCCTAAACTTAACCCTAACCCTAGACCTTATCCTTACCCTAAACCTAATCCTAAACCTAACCCTAACACTTATCCTAACCGTAACCCTAACCATAACCCTAACCCTAACCCTTAACCTAACCCTAACCCTTACCCTAACCCTAACCCTAACCATTACCCTTACCCTAACCCTAATCCTAACCCTTACCCTTACTCTAAACCTAACCCTAATCCTAAACCTAACACTTACCCTCACCCTAAACCTACCCCTAAACCTTACTCTTACCCTAACCATAACCCTTAACTTAACCTCAGACCCAAACCTAACCCTAACCCTAACACTTAACCTAACACTTACCCTAACCCTAACCCTAACCCTAACCCTTACACTAACCCCAACCCGAACCCTAACCCCTAAACCTAACCCTTACCCTTACCCTAATCCTAACCCTAACCCTTACCCTTACCCTAACCCTAACCCTAACTCTAACCCTAACCCTAACCCTAACCCTTACCCTACCCTAACCCTAACCCTAACCTTAACCCTAACCCTAAAACTTACCCTTACCCTAACCCTACTTCTAACCCTAACAGTAACCCAGCCCTAACCCTAAACCTAACCCTTACCCTACCATAACCCGAAACCTTACCCTAACCATAACCCCTAAGCCTAAACCTAACCATAACCCTTACCCTTATCCTAACCCTAACCCTAACCCAAACACTTACCCTTACCCTAAACCCTACCCTAATCCTAACACTAACCATAACCCTTACTATAACCCTAACCCTAACCATTACATTTACACTAACCCTAACCCTAAACCTAACCCTAACCCTAAACCTAACCGTAAAACTAACCCTTACCCTGAACCTAACCCTTACCCTAACCCTAACCAGAAAACCTAACCCTGAACCTAACCCTAACCCTTACCCTTACCCTTACCCTAACAATAAAAATAACCTGAACCCTAACCCTAACCCTAACCCTTACCCTTATCCTAACCCTAACCCTAAACCTTACTCTTACCCTAACCCTAACCCTTACCCTAAACCTAACCCTAACCTTAACCCTTACCCTTACCTTAACCCTAACCCTAACCGTAACCCTTACCCTTACCCTAAGACTGACCCTAACCCTAACCCTAACCTTAACCCTAATCCTTACCCTTACCCTAACCCTAAATCTAACCTTAACCAAAACCCTAAACCTACCCTAACCCTAACCATAACCCTTACCCTAACCCTAACCCTAATCCTAACTCTAACCCTTACCCTTACCCTAACCCTAACCCTTACCCTTTCCCGAACCCTAACCCTAAACCTAACCCTAACCCTAACCATAACCCTTACCCTAACCCTAACACTAATCCTAACTCTAACCCTTACCGTTAGCGTAAACCTAACCCTAACCGTAAACCTAACCCTAACCCTAACCTTAACCCTAAACCTTACCCTTACCCTAACCTTAACCCTAACCCTAACCCTAACCCTTACCCTTAGCCTAACCCCAACCCTAAACCTAACATTAACCCTTACTCTTACCCTCACCCTAACCCTAACCTTAACCCTAACCCGACCCAACCCTAACCCTAACCTTAACCCTAACCCTTATCTTTACCCTAACAGTAACACTAACCCTAACCCTAAAACTAACTCTAACCCTAAATCTAACCCTTACCCTTACATTAACCCTAACCCTAAACCTAACCTTAACCCCTCAGCCTAACCCTAAACCTAACGCTAACCCTTATCCTGATCCTAACCCTAACCCTAACCCTAACCTTAACCCTAACCCTTACCCTTACCCTAACTGTAAACCTAACCTTAACCCTAACCATAACTCTAACCCTTACCCTAACCCTAACCCTAACCCTAACCCTAAATCCTACCCTTACCATAACCCTAACCCTAACTCTTACCGTAAAGCTAACCCTAACCCTAACCCTAACCCATACCCTTACTCTAACCCTAACCCTAACACTAACACTAACACATATTCTTACCCTAACCCTAACCCTAACCGTAACCCTAATCCTATCCCTAACCTTAACCTTTATCCTTACCCTAAACCTAACCCTAAACTTAACCCTAACCCTAACCCTAACCCTAACAATAACGCTAAACATAAACCTAACCCTAACCATAACCCTTACCCTAACCCTTACCCTAACCCTTACCCTCATCCTAACCCTAAACCTAACATTAACCCTAACCCTAACCCTAACACTTACCGTTACACTAACCCTAACCCTAACCCTTAACCTTACCCTTACCCTAAACCTAACCCTAACCCTAACACTTACCCTTATCCTAAACTTAACCCTAACCCTAACACTTACACTTACCCTAAACCCTACCGTAACCCTAACGCTAACACTAACACTAACCCTAATCCTAAACCTCACCCTTACCCTAACCCTAACCCTAACCCTAACCCCTAACCCTAAAACTAACCCTAACCCTAACCCTTACCCTTACCCTAACCCTAACCCTAACCCTAAACCTAACACTTACCCTCACACTAATCCTAACCCAAACCCTTACCCTTACCCTAACCCTAACCTTAACCCCACCCATAAACCTAACCCTAACCCTAACCCTTACCCTAACACTTACCCTATCCCTAACACTAAGGTTAACACTTACCCTTACCCTTACCCTAACCCTAACCATTACCCTAACACTAACTCTAACCCTTACCCTAACCCTAACCCAAACCCTAACACCTAACCCTAACCCTTAACATAACACTAAGCCTAACTCTAAACATAAACCTTACCCTTACCCTAACCCTAAACCTAACTCTAACCCTAACCCTAACCCTAAACCTAAACTTAAAACTAACCCTAACCCTTACCCTTACCCTAACCCTAACCCTAAACCGAACCCTAACACTAACCATAACCTAACCTTAACCCTTACCCTAACCCTAACCCTAAACCTAACACAAGCCCAGCCCTAACCCTAACACTAACCCTTACCCTACCCTAAACCTAACCTTAAACCCTAATCCAAGCCCTTACTCTTATCCTAACCCTAACCCTAACCCTAACCCTAACACTTACCTTTACCCTAAACCGTACCCTAAGCCTAACGCTAACCCTAACCCTTACCCTAATCCTAACCCTAACCCTTACCCTTACCCTAACCCTAAACATAAACCTAACCCTAACCCTAAATCTAACCCTAAAACTTACCCTCACCCTAACCCTTACCCTTACCCTAATCCTAACCCTAAACCTAACCCTAACCCAAGCCCTTACTCTTATCCTAACCATAACCCTAACCCTAACCCTAAACCTTACCCTTACCCTAACCCTTACTCTTACCCTAACCCTAACCCTAACCCTAACCCTAAACCTAACCCTTATCCTAACCCTAACCCTAAACCTAACCCTAACCCTTAACCTAACCCTAACACTAATCCTAACCACAAACCCTAACCCTTACCCTAACCCTAACGCTAACCCTAACCCTTACACTAACCCTAACCCTAACCCTTACCCTTACTCTAACCCTAAACATAAACCTAACCCTAACCCTAAACCTAACCCGAACCCTTACCCTAACTCTAACCCTTACCCTTACCCTAACCCTACCCTAAACCTAACCCTAAACCTAAACCTAAGCCTTACCCTTACCCTAACACTAACCCTAACCCTAACCCTTACCCTTACCCTAACGCTAATCCTAACCTTACCCCTAAACCTAATCCTTACCCTTACCATAACACTAAACCTAACCCTGTCCCTAACCCTAAACCTAACACTTACCCTTACCCTAATCCTAACCCTAACACTTACCCTTACCCTAACGTTAACCCTAACTCTAACCCTAACCATAACCCTAACCCTAACACTTACCCTAACCATAATCCTAACCCTTACTCTAACCCTAACCATAACCTCAACCCTAACCTAACCCTAACCCTAACCCTTACCCTTACCCTAACCATAACCCTAACCCTAACCCTTACCCTAACCGTAAGTCTTAACCTAAACCTAACCCTAAACCTAACCCTATCCCTAAACCTAACCCTAAATCCTAAGCCTAACCCTAACCCTAACCCTGACCCTTACCCTTATCCTAAACCTAACCCTAACCCTAACACTTACCCATACCCTAAACCCTACCCTAACCCTAACCCTAACCCTTACCCTTACTCTAACCCTAAACATAAACCTAACCCTAACCCTAAACCTAACCCGAACCCTTACCCTAACTCTAACCCTTACCCTTACCCTAACCCTACCCTAAACCTAATCCTAAACCTAAACCTAAGCCTTACCCTTACCCTAACCCTAACCCTAACCCTAACCCTAACCCTTTCCCTTACCGTAACCCTAACCATAACCCTAGCCCTTACCCTTACCCTAACGCTAATCCTAACCTTACCCCTAAACCTAACCCTTACCCTTACCCTAACCCTAAACATAGACCTAACCCTAACCCTAAACCTAACCCTAACCCTTACAATAACCATAACCCTAAACCAAACCCTTACCCTATCCCTAAGCCTAATCCTAACAATAACCCTTACCCTTACCCTAACCCTAACCCTAACCCTAAGCCTAAGCCTAACCCTAACCCTAACCCTTACCCTTAGCCTAACCCTAACCCTAAACCTTACCCTTACCCTCACCCTAACCCTAACCTTAACCCAAATCTGAACCCTACCCCTAACCCTAAACTTAATCCTAACCCTTATCCTTATCCTTACGCTAAGCCTAACACTAACCCTAACCCTCAACCTAACTCTAACCCTAAACCTAACCCTTACCATTACCCTAACCCTAACCCTAACCCTAACCGTAACCCCTAAGGCTAACCCTAACCCTAACACTAACCCTTACCCTTACCCTAACCCTAACCCTAACCCTAACCCAAACCCTAAACCTTACCCTTACCCTAACCCTAACCCTAACCCTTACCCTAAACCTAACCACAACCCTAATCCTGACCCTAACCCTTACCATTACCTTAACCCTAACCCTAACCCTAACACATAACCTTACCCTCACTCTAACCCTAACCCTAACCCTAACCTTAACCCTAACCCTAACCCTAACACATACCCTTACCCTAACCGTAACCCTAACCGTAACCCTAACCCTAAACCTCACCCTAACCTTTACCCTTACTCTAACTCTAACCCCAACCCTAACCCTAACAATAACCCTAACCCTAACCCTAACCCTTACCCTTACCCTAATCCTAACCCTAACCCTTACCCTTACCCTAACCCTAACCCTAACTCTAACCCTAACCCTAACTCTAACCCTAACACTTAACCTAACCCTAATCCTAACCCTTACTCTAACCCTAACCCTAACCTCAACCTTAACCTAACCCTAACCCTAACCCTTACCATTACCCTAACCCTAACCCTAACCCTAAACCTTACCCTAACCCTAACTCTTAATCTAAACCTAACCCTAACCCTAACCTCAACCTTAACCCTAACCCAAACCCTAAACCTAACCCTTACCCTTACCCTAACCCTCACCCTAAACCTTACCCTAACCCTAAACTTAACCCTAATCCTTACCCTTACACTAACCCTAACCCTAACCCTAAACCAAACCCGAACCCTAACCCTAACACTTACCCTTAGCCTAAACCTAACCATAAACCTAACCCTAACCCTTACTCTTACCCTCAACCTCACCCTAACCTTAACCCTAACCCGAACCCTAACCCTAACTCTAACCTTAACCCTAACCCTTATCCTTACCCTAACCCGAACACTAACCCTAACCCTAAACCTAACTCTAACCCTAACCCTAACCCTAACCGTAACCCCTAAGCCTAACCCTAACGCTGACCATTACCCTTATCCTAACACAAAACCTAACCTTAATCCTAACCCTAACCCTAACATTTACCCTTACCCTAACCCTAACCCTAAACCTTACCCTTACCCAAACCCTAACCCTAACCCTTACCCTAAACCTAACCTATCCCTAACCCTAACCCTAACACTTACACTTACCTTAACCCTAACCCTAACCCTAACACTTACCCTTACCCTAACTCTAACCCTAACCCTAACCATAACCCTAACACATATCCTTACCCTAACCCTAACCCTAACCTTAACCCTTACCCTAACCTATCCTGTCCCTAACCCTTACCCTTACCCTAACCCTAACCCTAACCCTAACCCTTACCCTAACCCTAACCCTAACCCTTACCCTAGCCCTAACACTTACCCTTACCCTAACTCCAACCCTAACCCTAACAATAACCCTAACCATAAACCTAACCCTAACACTAACCCTAACCCTAACACTAACGCTAACCCTAACCCTAACGCTAACCATAACCCTAACCCTAACCCTAAACCTTACCCTAAAACTAACTTTAACCCTAACCCTTTCCCTTACCTTAACCCTAACCCTAACCCTAACCCTTACCCTTATCCTAACGCTAACACTTACCCTTACCCTAACACTAACCCTAACCCTAAACCTAACTCTAACCATAAACCTAATCCATACCCTTACACTAACACTAACACTAACCCTAACCGTAACCCCTAAGCCTAACCCTAACCCTAACGCTAACCATTACCCTTACCCTAACCATAAACCTACACTTAAACCTAACCCTAACCCTAACCCTTACCCTTACCCTAACCCTAACCCTAACCCTAACCCTAAACCTTACCCGTACACTTACCCTAACCCTACCCTAAACCTTACCCTAAACCTAACCCTATCCCTAACCCTAACCCTAACCCTTACGCTTCCCTTAACCCTAACCCTAACCCTAACACTTACCATTACCCTAACTCTAACCCTAACCCTAACCCTAACCCTAACACATATCCTTACGCTAATCCTAACCCTAACCGTAACCCTAACCCTAATCCTAACCCTAAACATATCCTTTACGCTTACCCGAACCCTAACCCTAAACTTAACCCTAACCCTAAACCTAACACTAACCCTTACCCTAACATTAACACTAACGCTAACCCTAACCCTAAACCTAAACATAACCCTAACCCTAA
>JANJXV010000795.1:122500-125000 GCA_024803745.1 Megascapheus bottae | reverse complement strand
AGGCTAACTTTAACCCTAAACCTAACCTAACCCTTACCCTTACCCTCACCCTAACCCTAACCCGAACCCAAACCTAACCCTAACCTTAACCCTAACCCTTATCCTTACCCTAACACTAACCCTAACCCTAAACCTATCTCTAACCTTAAACCTAATCCTTACCCTTAAACTAACCCTAACCCTAACCCTAATCGTAACCCCTAAGCCTAACCCTAACCCTAACGCTAACCCTTACGCTTACCCTAACCCTAAACCTAACCTTAACCCTAACCCTAACCCTAACCCTTACCCTTAGCCTAACCCTAACCCTAACCCTAAACCTTACCCTTACCCTAACCCTAACCCTAACACTTACTGTAAACTTAACCCTATCCCTAACCCAAACCCTAACCCTTACACTTACCTAACCCTAACCCTAACCCTAACCATAACCCTAACACATATCCTTACCCTAACCCTTACCCGAAACCTAACCCTAAATTTAACCCTAACTCTAACCCTAACCCTAACACTAACGCTACCCTAACCCTAACCCTAAACCTAACCCTAACCGTATCCCTAAACCTTACCCTATCCCTAACCCTAATTCTAACCCTAACCCTTACCCTTACCCTAACCCTAACCCTAACCCTAACCCTAAACCTAACCCTAACCCTAATCCTAAACCTAACCCTAACCCTAACCCTAACCCTAACACATATCCTTACCCTAACCCTAACCCGAACCCTAACCCTAAACTTAACCCTAACCCTAACCCTAACACATCTCCTTACCTTAACCCTAACCCTAACCCTAACCCTAACTCTAACCCTAACCATAACCCTAACCCTAACACTTACCCTAACACTAATCCTAACCCTTACTCTAACCCTAACCCTAACCTCAACCTTAACCTAACCCTAACCCTAACCCTTTCCATTACCCTTACCCTAACCCTAACCCTAACCCTAACCGTTACAATAACCCTAACTCTTAACCTAATATTAACCCTAACCCTAACGTCAACCTTAACCCTAACCCTAACCCTAAATCTAACCCTAACCCTTACCCTAACCCTAACCCTAAACCTAACCCTAACCCTAAACTTAACCCTAACCCTTACCCTTACCCTAACCCTAACATTAACCCTAAACGTAAACCTAACCCTAACCCTAACCCTAACCCTTAGCCTTAGCCTAAACCTACCCCTACCCCTAACCCTAACCCTTACCCTTACTGTCACCCTAACCCTAACCTTAACCCAACCCAAACTCTAACCCTAACCCTAACCTTAACCCTAACCCTTATCCTTACCCTAACCCTAACACTAACCCTAACCCTAAATCTAACTATAACCCTAAACCTAATCTTTACCCTTACACTAACCCTAACCCTAACCCTAACCGTAACCCCTAAGCCTAACCCTAACCCTAACGCTGACCCTTACCCTTACCCTAACCCTAAACCTAACCTTAACCCTAACCCAAACCCTAACATTTACCCTTACCCTAACCCTAACCCTAAACCTTACCCTTACCCAAACCCTAACCCTAACCCTTACCTTAAACCTAACCTATCCCTAAGCCTAACCCTAACACTTACACTTACCTTAACCCTAACCCTAACCCTAACATTTACCCTAACCCTAACCCTAACCCTAAATCTTACCCTTACCCAAACCCTAACCCTAACCCTTACCCTAAACCTAACCTATCCCTAACCCTAACCCTAACACTTACACTTAAATTAACCCTAACCCTAACCCTAACACTTACCCTTACCCTAACTCTAAACCTAACCCTAACCATAACCCTAACACATATCCTTACCCTAACCCTAACCCTAACCTTAACCCTTACCCTAACCTACTCTGTGCCTAACCCTTACCCTTACCCTAACCCTAACCCTAACACTTACCCTAACCCTAACCCTAACCCTTACCCTAACCCTAACACTTACCCTTACCCTAACTCTAACCCTAACCCTAATAATAACCCTAACCATAAACCTAACCCTAACACTAACCCTAACCCTAACTCTAACGCTAACCCTAACCCTAACGCTAACCATAACCCTAACCCTAACCCTAACCCTTACCCTAAACCTAACTTTAAACCTAACCCTTTCCCTTACCTTAACCCTAACCCTAACCCTAACCCTTACCCTTATCCTAACGCTAACACTTACCCTTACCCTAACACTAACCCTAACCCTAAACCTAACTCTAACCATAAACCTATTCCTTACCCTTACTCTAACACAAACCCTAACCCTAACCGTAACCCCTAAGCCTAACCCTAATCCTAACGCTAACCATTAACCTTACCCTAACCCTGAACCTACACTTAAACCTAACCCTAACCCTAACCCTTACCCTTACCCTAACCCTAACCCTAACCCTAACCCTAAACCTTACCCTTACCCTTACCCTAACCCTAACCCTAACCCTTACCCTAAACCTAATCCTATCCCTAAACCTAACCCTAACCCTTACCCTTACCTTATCCCTAACCCTAAACCT
>JANJXV010000795.1:107500-115000 GCA_024803745.1 Megascapheus bottae | reverse complement strand
TAACCCTAACCCTAAACCTTACCCTTACCCTCACCCTAACCCTAACCTTAACCCTAATCAGAACCCTACCCCTAAACCTAACCTTAATCCTAACCCTTATCCTTACCGTAACCCTAACACTAACCCTAACCTTCAACCTAACTCTAACACTAAACCTAACCCTTACACTTACCCTAACCCTAACCCTAAGTCTAACTGTAACCCCTAAGGCTAACCCTAAACCTAACGCTAACCCTTACCCTTATCCTAACCCTAACCCTCACCCTAACCCTAACCTCTACCCTTACCCTAACTCTAAACCTAACCTTAACCCTAACCCTAACCCTAACCCTTACCCTTACCCTAACCCTAACGCTAACCCTAACCCTAAACCTTGCCCTTACACTAACCCTAACCCTAACCCTTACCCTAAAACTAACCCCAACCCTAACCCTGACCCTAACCCTTACCCTTAACTTAACCCTAACCCTAACCCTAACACATACCCTCACCCTCACTCTAACCCTAACCCTAACCCTAACCCTAACACGTATCCTTACCCTAACCCTAACCCTAACCCTAACCTTAACCCTAACCCTAACCCTAACACATATCCTTACCTTAACCCTAAACCTAACCGTAACCGAACCCTAACCGTAACCCTAACCTTTACCCTTACCCTAACCCTAACCCTAACCCTAACAGTAATCCTAACGCTAACCCTAACCCTTACCCTTACCCTAATCGAAACCCTAACTCTTACCCTTACCCTAACTTTAATCCTAACTCTAACCCTAACCATAACCCTAACCCTAACACTTACCCTAACACTAATCCTAACCCTTACTCTAACCCTAACCCTAACCTCAACCTTAACCTAACCCTAACCCTAACCCTTACCATTACCCGTACCCTAACCCTAACCCTAACCCTTACAATAACCCTAACTCTTAACCTAAACCTAACCCTAACCCTAACCTCAACCTTAACCCTAACCCTAAATCTAACCCTAACCCTAAACTTAACCCTAACCCTTACCCTTACCCTAACCCTAACCCTAACCCTAAACCTAACCCTAACCCTAACCCTAACCCTTACCCTTAGCCTAAACCTAAACCTGCCCCTCACCTAAACCCTTACCCTTACCCTAACCCTAACCCTAACCCAAACCATAACCCTAACCTCAACCTTAACCTTAACCCTAACCCTAGCCCTAACCCTAACACTTACCCTTACCCTAACTCTAACCCTAACCCTAAGCATAACCCTAACACATATCCTTACCCTAACCCTAACCCCAACTGTAACCCTTACCCTAACCTACCCTGTCCCTAACACTTACCCTCACCCTAACCCTAATCCTTACCCTAACCCTAACCCTAACCCTAACCTTAACCCTAACCCTAACCCTTACCCTTACCCTAACCCTAAACCTAAACCTAACCCTAACCCTAAACATAACCCCTAACCTTAAAACTAACCCTAAAACTAACCCTAAACGTAACCTTAACCCCAACCCTAAACCTAACCCAAACCCTAACCCTTACCCTAACACTTACCCTAACCCTAACCCTAACCCTAACCCTAATCCTTACCCTTACCTTAACCCTAATCCTAACCCTAACACTTACCCTTATCCTAACGCTAACCCTAACCCTAACCCTAAACCTTACCCTTACCCTAACCCTAAATCTAAACTTAACCCCAACCCTAAACCTAACCCTAACCGTAACCCTAACACTTACCCTAACCCTAACCTTAAACTTTACCCTTACCCTCACCCTAACCCTAACCTTAACGCTAATCCGAACCCTACCCCTAACCCTAAACTTAATCCTAACCCTTATCCTTACCGTAACCCTAACACTAACCCTAACCCTCAACCTAACTCTAACCCTAAACCTAACCCTTACCCTTACCCTAACCCTAACCCTAACCCTAACCGTAACCCCTAAGGCTAACCCTAACCCTAACGCTAACCCTTACCCTTATCCTAAACCTAACCCTCACCCTAACCCTAACCCGTACCCTTACCCTAACTATAAACCTAACCATAACCCTTACCCTAACCCTAACCCTAACCCTAACCCTAAATGTTACCCTTACCCTAACCCTAACCCTAACCCTTATCCTAACCCTAAACCTAACCTTAACCCTAACCCTAACCCTAACCCTTACCCTTACCCTATCCCTAAACCTAACCCTTACCCTAAACCTTACACTTACCCTAACCCTAACCCTAGCCCTTACCCTAAACCTAACACTATCCTTAACCCTAACCCTAAACCTTACCCTTACCTTAACCCTAACCCTAACCCTAACACTTACCCTAACCCTAACTCTAACCCTAACCCTAACCCTAACCCTAAACCTAACACATATCCTTACCCTAACCCTAACACTAAACGTAACCCTAACCCTAACCCTAACCCTAACCTTTACCCTTACCCGAACCCTAACACTAAACTTAACTCTAACCCTAAACCTAACCCTAACACTAACCCTAACCCTAACACTAACGCTAACCCTAACCCTAACTTAACCCTATCCCTAACCCTAACCCTAACCCTAACCCTAAACATTACCCTTACCCTAAACCTAACTCTATCCCTAACCCTAACCCTAACCATAACCCTAAACCTTACCCTTACCCTAACCCTAACCCTAACCCTAACCCTAACACTAACCCTTACCCTTATCCTAACCCTAAACCTAACCATAACCCTAACCCTAACCCTAACCCTTACCCTTACCCTATACCTAAACCTAACCCTTACCCTAAACCTTACACTTACCCTAACCCTAACCCTAGCCCTTACCCTAAACCTAACCCTATCCCTAACCCTAACCCTAAACCTTACACTTACCTTAACCCTAACCCTAACCCTAACACTTACCCTTACCCTAACTCTAACCCTAACCCTAAACCTAACCCTAAACCTAACATATATCCTTACCCTAACCCTAACACTAACCGTAACCCTAACCTTTACCCTTACCCGAACCGTAACACTAAACTTAACTCTAACCCTAAACCTAACCCTAACACTAACCCTAACCCTAATACTAACGCTAACCCTAACCCTAACTTAACCCTATCCCTAACCCTAACCCTAACCCTAACCCTTACCTTAACCCTTACCCTAAACCTAACCCTTACCCTTACCCTTACACTAAACCTAACATTAACCCTAACCCTAACCCTAACCCTTACCCTTACCCTAACCCTAACTCTAACCCTAAACATTACCCTTACCCTAAACCTAACTCTATCCCTAAACCTAACCCTAACCATAACCCTAAAACTTACCCTAACCCTAACACTAACCCTAACCCTTACCCTAAACCTAACCCTAATCCTAACCCTTACCCTTACCTTAACCCTAACCCTAACCCTAACCCTTACCCTTATCCTAACGCTAACCCTAATCCTCAAACCTAACCCTAAAACTTACACTTACCCTAAACCTAAATCTAACCTTAATCCCAACCCTAAACCTAACCCTAACCGTAACCCAAACCCTTACCCTTAACCTAACCCTAACCCTAAACCTAACCCTAACCCTAACCCTTTCCCTAACCCTAACCCTAATCCTAACTCTAACCCTAACCCTAACCTTAAACCTAACCCTTACAATAACCTTAACCCTAACCCTAACCCTTACCCTAACCCTAAGCCAAACCCTAAACCTAACCCTAACCCTTAATCTTACCCTCACCCTAACCCTAACCCGAACCCTAACCCTAACCCTAACCTTAACCCTAACACTTATCCTTACACTAACACTAACCTTAACCCTAAATATAACCCTAACCCTAACCCTAACCCTTACAATAACCCTAACTCTTAACCTGAACCTAACCCTAACCCTAACCTCAACCTTAACCCTAACCCTAACCCTAAACCTAACCCTAACCCTAAACTTAACCCTAACCCTTACCCTTACCCTAACCATAACCCTAACCCTAAACCTAACCCTAACCCTAAAGCTAACCCTTACCCTTAGCGTAAACCTAAAACTGTCCCTCACCTAAACCCTTATCCTTAACCTAACCCTAACCCTAACCCAAACCATAACCCTAACCTCAACCTTAACCTTAACCCTAACCTTAGCCCTAACCCTAACACTTACCCTTACCCTAAATCTAACCCTAACCCTAAGCATAACCCTAACACATATCCTTACCCTAACCCTAACCCTAACTGTAACCCTTACCCTAACCTACCCTGTCCCTAACACTTACCCTTACCCTAACCCTAATCCTTACCCTAACCCTAACCCTAACACTAACCCTAACCTTAACCCTAACCCTAACCCTTACCCTTACCCTAACCCTAAACCTAAACCTAACCCTAACCCTAAACATAACCCCTAACCTTAAAACTAACCCTAAAGCTAACCCTAACCGTAACCTTAACCCCAACCCTAAACCTAACCCAAACCCTAACCCTTACCCTAACACTTATCCTAACCCTAACCCTAACCCTAACCCTAAACCTTACCCTTACCTTAACCCTAATCCTAACCCTAACACTTACCCTTATCCTAACGCTAACCCTAACCCTAAACCTAACCCTAAACCTTACCCTTACCCTCACCCTAACCCTAACCTTAACCCTAATCCGAACCCTACCCCTAAACCTAACCTCCATCCTAACCCTTATCCTTACCGTAACCCTAACACTAACCCTGACCTTCAACCTAACTCTAACACTAAACCTAACCCTTACCCTTACCCTAACCCTAACCCTAAGTCTAACTGTAACCCCTAAGGCTAACCCTAAACCTAACGCTAACCCTTACCCTTATCCTAACCCTAACCCTCACCCTAACCCTAACCTCTAACCTTACCCTAACTCTAAACCAAACCTTAACCCTAACCCTAACCCTAACCCTTACCCTTACCCTAACCCTAACCCTAACCCTTACCCTAAACCTAACCCCAACCCTAACCCTGACCCTAACCCTTACACTTACCTTAACCCTAACCCTAACCCTAACACATACCCTTAACCTCACTCTAACCCTAACCGTAACGCAAACCTAACACATATCCTTACCCTAACCCTAACCCTAAACCTAACCCTATCCCTAACCCTAACCCTTACCCTATCCCTAACCTTAATTCTGACCCTAACCCTTACACTTACCCTAACCCTGACCCTAACCCTTACCCTAACCCTAACCCTAAACCTAACCCTAACCCTAACCCTTACCCTTACCCTAACCATAACCCTAACCCTAAACCTAACCCTAACCCTAAAGCTAACCCTTACCCTTAGCGTAAACCTAAAACTGTCCCTCACCTAAACCCTTATCCTTAACCTAACCCTAACCCTAACCCAAACCATAACCCTAACCTCAACCTTAACCTTAACCCTAACCTTAGCCCTAACCCTAACACTTACCCTTACCCTAAATCTAACCCTAACCCTAAGCATAACCCTAACACATATCCTTACCCTAACCCTAACCCTAACTGTAACCCTTACCCTAACCTACCCTGTCCCTAACACTTACCCTTACCCTAACCCTAATCCTTACCCTAACCCTAACCCTAACACTAACCCTAACCTTAACCCTAACCCTAACCCTTACCCTTACCCTAACCCTAAACCTAAACCTAACCCTAACCCTAAACATAACCCCTAACCTTAAAACTAACCCTAAAGCTAACCCTAACCGTAACCTTAACACCAACCCTAAACCTAACCCAAACCCTAACCCTTACCCTAACACTTATCCTAACCCTAACCCTAACCCTAACCCTAAACCTTACCCTTACCTTAACCCTAATCCTAACCCTAACACTTACCCTTATCCTAACGCTAACCCTAACCCTAAACCTAACCCTAAACCTTACCCTTACCCTAACCCTAAATCTAAACTTAACCCCAAACCTAAACCTAACCCTAACCGTAACCCTAAACTTACCCTTACCCTAACCCTAACCCTAACCCTTACCCTAAACCTAACCCCAACCCTAACCCTGACCCTAACCCTTACACTTACCTTAACCCTAACCCTAACCCTAACACATACCCTTAACCTCACTCTAACCCTAACCCTAACCCAAACCCTAACACATATCCTTACCCTAACCATAACCCTAACCCTAAACCTAACCCTAACCCTAAAGCTAACCCTTACCCTTAGTGTAAACCTAAAACTGTCCCTCACCTAAACCCTTATCCTTAACCTAACCCTAACCCTAACCCAAACCATAACCCTAACCTCAACCTTAACCTTAACCCTAACCTTAGCCCTAACCCTAACACTTACCCTTACCCTAAATCTAACCCTAACCCTAAGCATAACCCTAACACATATCCTTACCCTAACCCTAACCCTAACTGTAACCCTTACCCTAACCTACCCTGTCCCTAACACTTACCCTTACCCTAACCCTAATCCTTACCCTAACCCTAACCCTAACACTAACCCTAACCTTAACCCTAACCCTAACCCTTACCCTTACCCTAACCCTAAACCTAAACCTAACCCTAACCCTAAACATAACCCCTAACCTTAAAACTAACCCTAAAGCTAACCCTAACCGTAACCTTAACCCCAACCCTAAACCTAACCCAAACCCTAACCCTTACCCTAACACTTATCCTAACCCTAACCCTAACCCTAACCCTAAACCTTACCCTTACCTTAACCCTAATCCTAACCCTAACACTTACCCTTATCCTAACGCTAACCCTAACCCTAAACCTAACCCTAAACCTTACCCTTACCCTAACCCTAAATCTAAACTTAACCCCAAACCTAAACCTAACCCTAACCGTAACCCTAAACTTACCCTTACCCTAACCCTAACCCTAACCCTTACCCTAAACCTAACCCTAACCCTAACCCTGACCCTAACCCTTACACTTACCTTAACCCTAACCCTAACCCTAACACATACCCTTAACCTCACTCTAACCCTAACCCTAACCCAAACCCTAACACATATCCTTACCCTAACCCTAACCCTAAACCTAACCCTATCCCTAACCCTAACCCTTACCCTATCCCTAACCCTAATTCTAACCTAACCCTTACCCTTACCCTAACCCTAACCCTAATCCTAACCCTAAACCTAACCCTAACCCTAACCCTAAACCTAACCCTAACCCTAACCCTTACCCTTAGCCTAACCCTAACCCTAAACCTTACCCTTACCCTCACCCTAACCCTAACCTTAACCCTAATCAGAACCCTACCCCTAAACCTAACCTTAATCCTAACCCTTATCCTTACCGTAACCCTAACACTAACCCTAACCTTCAACCTAACTCTAACACTAAACCTAACCCTTACACTTACCCTAACCCTAACCCTAAGTCTAACTGTAACCCCTAAGGCTAACCCTAAACCTAACGCTAACCCTTACCCTTATCCTAACCCTAACCCTCACCCTAACCCTAACCTCTACCCTTACCCTAACTCTAAACCTAACCTTAACCCTAACCCTAACCCTAACCTTTACCCTTACCCTAACCCTAACGCTAACCCTAACCCTAAACCT
>JANJXV010000795.1:87500-105000 GCA_024803745.1 Megascapheus bottae | reverse complement strand
ACCCTAACAATAATCCTAACCCTAACCCTAACCCTTACCCTTACCCTAATCCTAACCCTAACCCTTACCCTTAACCTAACCCTAACCCTAACTCTAACCCTAACCATAACCCTAAACCTAACACTTACCCTAACACTAATCCTAACCCTTACTCTAACCCTAACCCTAACCTCAACCTTAACGTAACCCTAACCCTAACCCTTACCATTACCCTTACCCTAACCCTCACCCTAACCCTAACCCTTACAATAACCCTAACTCTTAACCTAAACCTAACCCTAACCCTAACCTCAACCTTAACCCTAACCCTAACCCTAAACCTAACCCTTACCCTTACCCTAACCATAACCCTAAACCTAACCTTAACCCTAAACTTAACCCTAACCCTTACCCTTACCCTAACCCTAACCCTAACCCTAACCCTAAACCTAACCCTAACCCTAACCCTAACCCTAACCCTTACCCTTAGCCTAAACCTAACCCTACACCTAACCCTAACCCTTACTCTTACCGTCACCCTAACCCTAACCTTAACCCTAACCCTAAACCTTACCCTTACCGTTACCCTAACCCTAACCCTTACTCTAAACTTAACCCTATCCCTAACCCTAACCCTAACCCTTACCCTTACCTTAACCCTAACCCTAACCCTAACCCTAACCCTAACCCTAACACATATACTTACCCTAACCCTTACCCGAATCCTAACCCTAAACTTAACCCTAACACTAACCCTAACCCTAACACTAACGCTAACCCTAACCCTAACCCTAACCCTAACCCTAACCCGAACACTTGCCCTAATCCTTACCCTAAACCTAACCCTTACCCTTACCTTAACACTAAATCTAACCTTAACCCCAACCCTAAACCTAACCCAAACCGTAACCCTAACCCTTATCCCTACCCTAACCCTAAACCTAAACCTAACCCTATCCCTAACCCTAACCCTTACCTATAACTAACGCTAATCCTAACTCTAACCCTTACCCTTACCCTAACCCTAACCCTAACCCTAAACCTAACCCTAACCCTAACCCTAACCTAACCCTTACCCTATCCCTAACCCTAATTCTAACCCTAACCCTTACCCTTACCCTAACCCTAACCCTAACCCTAACCCTAAACCTAACCCTAACCCTAACGCTAACCCTTACCCTTAGCCTAACCCTAACCCTAAAACTTACCCTTACCCTCACCCTAACCCTAACCTTAACCCTAATCCGAACCCTACCCCTAAACCTAACCTTAATCCTAACCCTTATCCCTACCGTAACCCTAACACTAACCCTAACCCTCAACCTAACTCTAACCCTAAACCTAACCCTTACCCTTACCCTAACCCTAACCCTATGTCTAACTGTAACCCCTAAGGCTAACCCTAACCCTAACGCTAACCCTTACCCTTATCCTAACCCTAACCCTCAACCTAACCCTAACCTGTACCCTTACCCTAACTCTAAACCTAACCTTAACCCTAACCCTAACCCTAAACCTTACCCTTGCCCTAACCCTAACGCTAACCTTAACCCTAAACCTTACCCTTACCCTAACCCTAACCCTAAACCTTACCCTAAACCTAACCCCAACCCTAACCCTAACCCTAACCCTTACTCTAAACTTTACCCTATCCCTAACCCTAACCCTAACCCTTACCCTTACCTTAACCCTAACCCTAACCCTAACCCTAACCCTAACCCTAACACATATACTTACCCTAACCCTTACCCGAATCCTAACCCTAAACTTAACCCTAACACTAACCCTAACCCTAACACTAACGCTAACCCTAACCCTAACCCTAACCCTAACCCTAACCCTAACCCGAACACTTGCCCTAATCCTTACCCTAAACCTAACCCTTACCCTTACCTTAACACTAAATCTAACCTGAACCCCAACCCTAAACCTAACCCAAACCGTAACCCTAACCCTTATCCCTACCCTAACCCTAAACCTAAACCTAACCCTATCCCTAACCCTAACCCTTACCTATAACTAACGCTAATCCTAACTCTAACCCTTACCCTTACCCTAACCCTAACCCTAACCCTAAACCTAACCCTAACCCTAACCCTAACCTAACCCTTACCCTATCCCTAACACTAATTCTAACCCTAACCCTTACCCTTACCCTAACCCTAACCCTAACCCTAACCCTAAACCTAACCCTAACCCTAACGCTAACCCTTACCCTTAGCCTAACCCTAACCCTAAAACTTACCCTTACCCTCACCCTAACCCTAACCTTAACCCTAACCCGAACCCTACCCCTAAACCTAACCTTAATCCTAACCCTTATCCCTACCGTAACCCTAACACTAACCCTAACCCTCAACCTAACTCTAACCCTAAACCTAACCCTTACCCTTACCCTAACCCTAACCCTATGTCTAACTGTAACCCCTAAGGCTAACCCTAACCCTAACGCTAACCCTTACCCTTATCCTAACCCTAACCCTCAACCTAACCCTAACCTGTACCCTTACCCTAAATCTAAACCTAACCTTAACCCTAACCCTAACCCTAAACCTTACCCTTGCCCTAACCCTAACGCTAACCTTAACCCTAAACCTTACCCTTACCCTAACCCTAACCCTAAACCTTACCCTAAACCTAACCCCAACCCTAACCCTGACCCTAACCCTTACCCTTACCTTAACCCTAACCCTAACCCTAACACATACCCTTACCCTCAGTGTAACCCTAACCCTAACCCTAACCCTAACACATATCCTTACCATAACCCTAACCCTAACCCTAACCCTAAACTTAACCCTAACCCTAACCCTAACACATATTCTTACCTTAACCCTAACCCTAACCGTAACCCGAACCCTAACCCTAAGCCTAACCTTTACCCTTACCCTAACCCTAACCCTAACCCTAACCCTAACAGTAATCCTAACCCTAACCCTAACCCTTACCCTTACCCTAATCCTAACCCTAACCCTGACCCTTAACCTAACCCTAACCCTAACTCTAACCCTAACCATAACCCTAACCCTAACACTTACCCTAACACTAATCCTAACCCTTACTCTAACCCTAACCCTAACCTCAACCTTAAGGTAACTCTAACCCTAACCCTTACCATTACCCTTACCCTAACCCTAACCCTAACCCTTACAATAACCCTAACTTTTAACCTAAACCTAACCCTAACCCTAACCTCAACCTTAACCCCAACCCTAACCCTAAACCTAACCCTTACCCTTACCCTAACCCTAACCATAAACTTAACCTTAACCCTAAACTTAACCCTAACCCTTCCCTTACCCTAACCCTAACCCTAACCCTAACCCTAAACCTAACCCTAACCCTAACCCTAACCCTAACACATATCCTTACCGTAACCCTAACCCTAAACCTAACCCTAAACTTAACCCTAATGCTAACCCTAACACATATCCTTACCTTAACCCTAACCCTAACCGTAACACGAACCCTAACCCTAAGCCTAACCTTTACCCTTACCCTAAACCTAAACCTAACCCTAACCCTAACAGTAATCCTAACCCTAACCCTAACCCTTACCCTTACCCTAATCCTAACCCTAACCCTTACCCTTAACCTAACCCTAACCCTAACTCTAACCCTAACCATAACCCTAAACCTAACACTTACCCTAACACTAATCCTAACCTTACTCTAACCCTAACCCTAACCTCAACCTTAACGTAACCCTAACCCTAACCCTTACCATTACCCTTACCCTAAACCTCACCCTAACCCTAACCCTTACAATAACCCTAACTCTTAACCTAAACCTAACCCTAACCCTAACCTCAACCTTAACCCTAACCCTAACCCTAAACCTAACCCTTACCCTTACCCTAACCATAACCCTAAACCTAACCTTAACCCTAAACTTAACCCTAACCCTTACCCTTACCCTAACCCTAACCCTAACCCTAAACCTAACCCTAACCCTAACCCTAACCCTAACCCTTACCCTTAGCCTAAACCTAACCCTACCCCTAACCCTAACCCTTACTCTTACCGTCACCCTAACCCTAATCTTAACCCTAACCCTAAACCTTACCCTTACCCTTACCCTAACCCTAACCCTTACTCTAAACTTAACCCTATCCCTAACCCTAACCCTAACCCTTACCCTTACCTTACCCCTAACCCTAACCCTAACCCTAACCCTAACCCATATACTTACCCTAACCCTTACCCGAATCCTAACCCTAAACTTAACCCTAACACTAACCCTAACCCTAACACTAACGCTAACCCTAACCCTAACCCTAACCCTAACCCTAACCCTAACCCGAACACTTGCCCTAATCCTTACCCTAAACCTAACCCTTACCCTTACCTTAACACTAAATCTAACCTTAACCCCAACCCTAAACCTAACCCAAACCGTAACCCTAACCCTTATCCCTACCCTAACACTAAACCTAAACCTAAACCTAACCCTATCCCTAACCCTAACCCTTACCTATAACTAACGCTAATCCTAACTCTAACCCTTACCTTACCCTAACCCTAACCCTAACCCTAAACCTAACCCTAACCCTAACCCTAACCTAACCCTTACCCTATCCCTAACCCTAATTCTAACCCTAACACTTACCCTTACCCTAACCCTAACCCTAACCCTAAACCTAACCCTAACCCTAACGCTAACCCTTACCCTTAGCCTAACCCTAACCCTAAAACTTACCCTTACCCTCACCCTAACCCTAACCTTAACCCTAATCCGAACCCTACCCCTAAACCTAACCTTAATCCTAACCCTTATCCCTACCGTAACCCTAACACTAACCCTAACCCTCAACCTAACTCTAACCCTAAACCTAACCCTTACCCTTACCCTAACCCTAACCCTATGTCTAACTGTAACCCCTAAGGCTAACCCTAACCCTAACGCTAACCCTTACCCTTAGCCTAACCCTAACCCTCAACCTAACCCTAACCTGTACCCTTACCCTAACTCTAAACCTAACCTTAACCCTAACCCTAACCCTAAACCTTACCCTTGCCCTAACCCTAACGCTAACCTTAACCCTAAACCTTACCCTTACCCTAACCCTAACCCTAAACCTAACCCTAAACCTAACCCCAACCCTAACCCTGACCCTAACCCTTACCCTTACCTTAACCCTAACCCTAACCCTAACACATACCCTTACCCTCAGTGTAACCCTAACCCTAACCCTAACCCTAACACATATCCTTACCATAACCCTAACCCTAACCCTAACCCTAAACTTAACCCTAACCCTAACCCTAACACATATTCTTACCTTAACCCTAACCCTAACCGTAACCCGAACCCTAACCCTAAGCCTAACCTTTACCCTTACCCTAACCCTAACCCTAACCCTAACCCTAACAGTAATCCTAACCCTAACCCTAACCCTTACCCTTACCCTAATCCTAACCCTAACCCTGACCCTTAACCTAACCCTAACCCTAACTCTAACCCTAACCATAACCCTAACCCTAACACTTACCCTAACACTAATCCTAACCCTTACTCTAACCCTAACCCTAACCTCAACCTTAAGGTAACTCTAACCCTAACCCTTACCATTACCCTTACCCTAACCCTAACCCTAACCCTAACCCTTACAATAACCCTAACTTTTAACCTAAACCTAACCCTAACCCTAACCTCAACCTTAACCCCAACCCTAACCCTAAACCTAACCCTTACCCTTACCCTAACCCTAACCCTAAACTTAACCTTAACCCTAAACTTAACCCTAACCCTTCCCTTACCCTAACCCTAACCCTAACCCTAACCCTAACCCTAAACCTAACCCTAACCCTAACCCTAACCCTAACACATATCCTTACCGTAACCCTAACCCTAACCCTAACCCTAAACTTAACCCTAATGCTAACCCTAACACATATCCTTACCTTAACCCTAACCCTAACCGTAACACGAACCCTAATCCTAAGCCTAACCTTTACCCTTACCCTAAACCTAAACCTAACCCTAACCCTAACAGTAATCCTAACCCTAACCCTAACCCTTACCCTTACCCTAATCCTAACCCTAACCCTTACCCTTAACCTAACCCTAACCCTAACTCTAACCCTAACCATAACCCTAAACCTAACACTTACCCTAACACTAATCCTAACCCTTACTCTAACCCTAACCCTAACCTCAACCTTAACGTAACCCTAACCCTAACCCTTACCATTACCCTTACCCTAACCCTCACCCTAACCCTAACCCTTACAATAACCCTAACTCTTAACCTAAACCTAACCCTAACCTCAACCTTAACCCTAACCCTAACCCTAAACCTAACCCTTACCCTTACCCTAACCATAACCCTAAACCTAACCTTAACCCTAAACTTAACCCTAACCCTTACCCTTACCCTAACCCTAACCCTAACCCTAACCCTAAACCTAACCCTAACCCTAACCCTAACCCTAACCCTTACCCTTAGCCTAAACCTAACCCTACCCCTAACCCTAACCCTTACTCTTACCGTCACCCTAACCCTAACCTTAACCCTAACCCTAAACCTTACCCTTACCCTTACCCTAACCCTAACCCTAACTCTAAACTTAACCCTATCCCTAACCCTAACCCTAACCCTTACCCTTACCTTAACCCTAACCCTAACCCTAACCCTAACCCTAACCCATATACTTACCCTAACCCTTACCCGAATCCTAACCCTAAACTTAACCCTAACACTAACCCTAACCCTAACACTAACGCTAACCCTAACCCTAACCCTAACCCTAAACCTAACCCTAACCCGAACACTTGCCCTAATCCTTACCCTAAACCTAACCCTTACCTTAACACTAAATCTAACCTTAACCCCAACCCTAAACCTAACCCAAACCGTAACCCTAACCCTTATCCCTACCCTAACCCTAAACCTAAACCTAACCCTATCCCTAACCCTAACCCTTACCTATAACTAACGCTAATCCTAACTCTAACCCTTACCTTACCCTAACCCTAACCCTAACCCTAAACCTAACCCTAACCCTAACCCTAACCTAACCCTTACCCTATCCCTAACCCTAATTCTAACCCTAACCCTTACCCTTACCCTAACCCTAACCCTAACCCTAACCCTAAACCTAACCCTAACCCTAACGCTAACCCTTACCCTTAGCCTAACCCTAACCCTAAAACTTACCCTTACACTCACCCTAACCCTAACCTTAACCCTAATCCGAACCCTACCCCTAAACCTAACCTTAATCCTAACCCTTATCCCTACCGTAACCCTAACACTAACCCTAACCCTCAACCTAACTCTAACCCTAAACCTAACCCTTACCCTTACCCTAACCCTAACCCTATGTCTAACTGTAACCCCTAAGGCTAACCCTAACCCTAACGCTAACCCTTACCCTTAGCCTAACCCTAACCCTCAACCTAACCCTAACCTGTACCCTTACCCTAACTCTAAACCTAACCTTAACCCTAACCCTAACCCTAAACCTTACCCTTGCCCTAACCCTAACGCTAACCTTAACCCTAAACCTTACCCTTACCCTAACCCTAACCCTAAACCTTACCCTAAACCTAACCCCAACCCTAACCCTGACCCTAACCCTTACCCTTACCTTAACCCTAACCCTAACCCTAACACATACCCTTACCCTCAGTGTAACCCTAACCCTAACCCTAACCCTAACACATATCCTTACCATAACCCTAACCCTAACCCTAACCCTAAACTTAACCCTAACCCTAACCCTAACACATATTCTTACCTTAACCCTAACCCTAACCGTAACCCGAACCCTAACCCTAAGCCTAACCTTTACCCTTACCCTAACCCTAACCCTAACCCTAACCCTAACAGTAATCCTAACCCTAACCCTAACCCTTACCCTTACCCTAATCCTAACCCTAACCCTGACCCTTAACCTAACCCTAACCCTAACTCTAACCCTAACCATAACCCTAACCCTAACACTTACCCTAACACTAATCCTAACCCTTACTCTAACCCTAACCCTAACCTCAACCTTAAGGTAACTCTAACCCTAACCCTTACCATTACCCTTACCCTAACCCTAACCCTAACCCTAACCCTTACAATAACCCTAACTTTTAACCTAAACCTAACCCTAACCCTAACCTCAACCTTAACCCCAACCCTAACCCTAAACCTAACCCTTACCCTTACCCTAACCCTAACCCTAAACTTAACCTTAACCCTAAACTTAACCCTAACCCTTCCCTTACCCTAACCCTAACCCTAACCCTAACCCTAACCCTAAACCTAACCCTAACCCTAACCCTAACCCTAACACATATCCTTACCGTAACCCTAACCCTAACCCTAACCCTAAACTTAACCCTAATGCTAACCCTAACACATATCCTTACCTTAACCCTAACCCTAACCGTAACACGAACCCTAACCCTAAGCCTAACCTTTATCCTTACCCTAAACCTAAACCTAACCCTAACCCTAACAGTAATCCTAACCCTAACCCTAACCCTTACCCTTACCCTAATCCTAACCCTAACCCTTACCCTTAACCTAACCCTAACCCTAACTCTAACCCTAACCATAACCCTAAACCTAACACTTACCCTAACACTAATCCTAACCCTTACTCTAACCCTAACCCTAACCTCAACCTTAACGTAACCCTAACCCTAACCCTTACCATTACCCTTACCCTAACCCTCACCCTAACCCTAACCCTTACAATAACCCTAACTCTTAACCTAAACCTAACCCTAACCCTAACCTCAACCTTAACCCTAACCCTAACCCTAAACATAACCCTTACCCTTACCCTAACCATAACCCTAAACCTAACCTTAACCCTAAACTTAACCCTAACCCTTACCCTTACCCTAACCCTAACCCTAACCCTAACCCTAAACCTAACCCTAACCCTAACCCTAACCCTAACCCTTACCCTTAGCCTAAACCTAACCCTACCCCTAACCCTAACCCTTACTCTTACCGTCACCCTAACCCTAACCTTAACCCTAACCCTAAACCTTACCCTTACCCTTACCCTAACCCTAACCCTTACTCTAAACTTAACCCTATCCCTAACCCTAAACCTAACCCTTACCCTTACCTTAACCCTAACCCTAACCCTAACCCTAACCCTAACACATATACTTACCCTAACCCTTACCCGAATCCTAACCCTAAACTTAACCCTAACACTAACCCTAACCCTAACACTAACGCTAACCCTAACCCTAACCCTAACCCTAACCCTAACCCTAACCCGAACACTTGCCCTAATCCTTACCCTAAACCTAACCGTTACCCTTACCTTAACACTAAATCTAACCTTAACCCCAACCCTAAACCTAACCCAAACCGTAACCCTAACCCTTATCCCTACCCTAACCCTAAACCTAAACCTAACCCTATCCCTAACCCTAACCCTTACCTATAACTAACGCTAATCCTAACTCTAACCCTTACCCTTACCCTAACCCTAACCCTAACCCTAAACCTAACCCTAACCCTAACCCTAACCTAACCCTTACCCTATCCCTAACCTTTAACCTAAACCTAACCCTAACCCTAACCTCAACCTTAACCCCAACCCTAACCCTAAACCTAACCCTTACCCTTACCCTAACCCTAACCCTAAACTTAACCTTAACCCTAAACTTAACCCTAACCCTTCCCTTACCCTAACCCTAACCCTAACCCTAACCCTAACCCTAAACCTAACCCTAACCCTAACCCTAACCCTAACACATATCCTTACCGTAACCCTAACCCTAACCCTAACCCTAAACTTAACCCTAATGCTAACCCTAACACATATCCTTACCTTAACCCTAACCCTAACCGTAACACGAACCCTAACCCTAAGCCTAACCTTTACCCTTACCCTAAACCTAAACCTAACCCTAACCCTAACAGTAATCCTAACCCTAACCCTAACCCTTACCCTTACCCTAATCCTAACCCTAACCCTTACCCTTAACCTAACCCTAACCCTAACTCTAACCCTAACCATAACCCTAAACCTAACACTTACCCTAACACTAATCCTAACCCTTACTCTAACCCTAACCCTAACCTCAACCTTAACGTAACCCTAACCCTAACCCTTACCATTACCCTTACCCTAACCCTCACCCTAACCCTAACCCTTACAATAACCCTAACTCTTAACCTAAACCTAACCCTAACCCTAACCTCAACCTTAACCCTAACCCTAACCCTAAACCTAACCCTTACCCTTACCCTAACCATAACCCTAAACCTAACCTTAACCCTAAACTTAACCCTAACCCTTACCCTTACCCTAACCCTAACCCTAACCCTAACCCTAAACCTAACCCTAACCCTAACCCTAACCCCAACCCTTACCCTTAGCCTAAACGTAACCCTACACCTAACCCTAACCCTTACTCTTACCGTCACCCTAACCCTAACCTTAACCCTAACCCTAAACCTTACCCTTACCCTAACCCTAACCCTTACTCTAAACTTAACCCTATCCCTAACCCTAACCCTAACCCTTACCCTTACCTTAACCCTAACCCTAACCCTAACACATATACTTACCCTAACCCTTACCCGAATCCTAACCCTAAACTTAACCCTAACACTAACCCTAACCCTAACACTAACGCTAACCCTAACCCTAACCCTAACCCTAACCCTAACCCGAACACTTGCCCTAATCCTTACCCTAAACCTAACCCTTACCCTTACCTTAACACTAAATCTAACCTTAACCCCAACCCTAAACCTAACCCAAACCGTAACCCTAACCCTTATCCCTACCCTAACCCTAAACCTAAACCTAACCCTATCCCTAACCCTAACCCTTACCTATAACTAACGCTAATCCTAACTCTAACCCTTACCCTTACCCTAACCCTAACCCTTACCCTAAACCTAACCCTAACCCTAACCCTAACCTAACCCTTACCCTATCCCTAACCCTAATTCTAACCCTAACCCTTACCCTTACCCTAACCCTAACCCTAACCCTAACCCTAAACCTAACCCTAACCCTAACGCTAACCCTTACCCTTAGCCTAACCCTAACCCTAAAACTTACCCTTACCCTCACCCTAACCCTAACCTTAACCCTAATCCGAACCCTACCCCTAAACCTAACCTTAATCCTAACCCTTATCCCTACCGTAACCCTAACACTAACCCTAACCCTCAACCTAACTCTAACCCTAAACCTAACCCTTACCCTTACCCTAACCCTAACCCTATGTCTAACTGTAACCCCTAAGGCTAACCCTAACCCTAACGCTAACCCTTACCCTTAGCCTAACCCTAACCCTCAACCTAACCCTAACCTGTACCCTTACCCTAACTCTAAACCTAACCTTAACCCTAACCCTAACCCTAAACCTTAACCTTGCCCTAACCCTAACGCTAACCTTAACCCTAAACCTTACCCTTACCCTAACCCTAACCCTAAACCTTACCCTAAACCTAACCCCAACCCTAACCCTGACCCTAACCCTTACCCTTACCTTAACCCTAACCCTAACCCTAACACATACCCTTACCCTCAGTGTAACCCTAACCCTAACCCTAACCCTAACACATATCCTTACCATAACCCTAACCCTAACCCTAACCCTAAACTTAACCCTAACCCTAACCCTAACACATATTCTTACCTTAACCCTAACCCTAACCGTAACCCGAACCCTAACCCTAAGCCTAACCTTTACCCTTACCCTAACCCTAACCCTAACCCTAACCCTAACAGTAATCCTAACCCTAACCCTAACCCTTACCCTTACCCTAATCCTAACCCTAACCCTGACCCTTAACCTAACCCTAACCCTAACTCTAACCCTAACCATAACCCTAACCCTAACACTTACCCTAACACTAATCCTAACCCTTACTCTAACCCTAACCCTAACCTCAACCTTAAGGTAACTCTAACCCTAACCCTTACCATTACCCTTACCCTAACCCTAACCCTAACCCTAACCCTTACAATAACCCTAACTTTTAACCTAAACCTAACCCTAACCCTAACCTCAAACTTAACCCCAACCCTAACCCTAAACCTAACCCTTACTCTTACCCTAACCCTAACCCTAAACTTAACCTTAACCCTAAACTTAACCCTAAACCTTACCCTTACCGTAACCCTAACTCTAACGCTACACCTAAACCTAACCCTAACCCTAACCCTAACCCTTACCCTTAGCCTAACCCTAACCCCAAACCTAACACTAACCCTTACTCTTACGATCACCCTAACCCTAACCATAACCCTAACCCGAACCCTAACCCTAACCTTAACCCTAACCCTTATCCTTACCCTAACCCTAACACTAACCCTAACCGTAAACCTAACACTAACCCTAAACCTAATCCTTACCCTTACACTAACCCTAACCCTAACCCTAACCGGAACCCCTAAGCCTAACCCTAACCCTAACGCTAACCCTAAACCTTACCCTTACCCTAACCCTAACCCTAACCCTAACCCTAAACCTTACCCTAACCCTAACCCTAATCCTAACTCTAACCCTTACCCTTACCCTAACACTAGCCCTAACCCTAAACCTAACCCTAACCCTAAACTTAACCCTAACCCTTACCCTTACCCTAACCCTAACCCTAACCCTAAACCTAAACCTAACCCTAACCCTAACCCTAACACTTACCCTTAGCCTAACCCTAAGCCTAAACCTAACCCTAACCCTTATTCTTACCCTCACCCTAACCCTAACCTTAACCCTAACCTGAACATTAACCCTAACCCGAACCTTAACCCTAACCCTTATCCTTACCCTAACCCTAACACTAACCCTAAACCTAAACCTAACTCTAACCCTAAACCTAATCCTTACACTTACACTAACCTTAACCCTAACCCTAACCCTAACCCTAAACCTAACGCTCACCCTTACCCTTACCCTAACCCTAAACCTAAAATTTACCCTAACCCTAACCCTAACATTTACCCTTACCCTAACCCTAACCTTAAACCTTACTCTTACCCTAACCCGAACCCTAACCCTTACCCTAAACCTAACCCTATCCCTAACCCTAACCCTAACCCTTACACTTACCTTAACCCTAACCCTAAACCTTACCCTTACCCTAACTCTAACCCTAACCCTAACCATAATCCTAACACATATCCTTACCCTAACCCTAACCCTAATCCTAACCCTAACCCTTACACTTACCCTAACCCTAACCCTAACCCTAACCCTTACACTAAACCTAACCCTAACCCTTACCCTAACCCTAACTCTTACCCTTACCCTTACCCCAACCTTAACCCTAAACCTAACCCTAACCCTAACCCTAACCCCTAACCTTAAAACTAACCTTAAACCTAACCCTAACCGTAAACTTAACCCCAACCCTAAACCTAACCCTAACCCTAACCCTTACCATAACACTTACCCTAACCCTAACCCTAACTCTAAACCTTACCCTTACCTTATCCCTAACCTTAACCCTAACACTTACCCTTACCCTAACTCTAACCCTAACCCTAACCCTAACCCTAACACATATCCTTACCCTAACCCTAATCCTAACCGCAACCCAAAACATAAACTTAACCCTAACTTTTACCCTTACCCGAACCCTAACCCTAAACTTAACGCTAACCCTAACCCTAACCATAACCATAACGCTAACCCTAACCCTAACCCTTACCCTAACCCTTACCCTAACCCTAACCTTTACCCTTACCCTAACACTAAACCTAAAATTAACGCTAATCCTAACACTAACCCTTACCCTTACCCTAAACCTAACCCTAACCCTAAACCTTACCCTTACCCTAAACCTAACCCTATCCCTAACCCTAACCCTAACCATAACCCTAAACCTTACCCTTACCCTAACTCTAACCCTAACCCTTACCCTTATCCTAACGCTAACCCTAACAATAAACCTAACCCTAAACCTTACCTTTACCCTAACAATAAATCTAACCTTAACCCCAACCCTAAACCTAACCCTAACCGTAACCCTAACCCTTCTCCTTACCCTAACCCTAACCCTAACCCTAAACCTAACCCTAACCCTAACCCTAACACTACCCTAACCCAAATCCTAACTCTAACACTTACCCTTAACCTAACCATAACCCGTACCCTAAACCGAACACTAACCATAACCAAAACCCTAACCTTACCCTTACCCTCACCCTAACCCTAACCCTAACCCTAAGCCTAACCCTAACCCTAAGCCTAACCCTTACCCTTAGCCTAACCCTAACCCTAAACCAAACCTTAACCCTTACACTTACCCTCACCCTAACCCTAACCTTAACCCTAACCCAAACCCTAACCCTAACCCTAACCTTAACCCTAACCCTTATCCTTACCCTAACCCTAACACTAACCCTAGCCCTAATCCTAACTCTAACCCTAAACCTAATCGTTACCCTTACACTAACCCTAACCCTAACCCTAACCGTAACACCTAAGCCTAACCCTAACCCTAATGCTAAACCTTACCCTTAACCTAACCCTAAACCTAACCTTAACCCTAACCCTAACCCTAACCCTAAACCTTACCCTTACCCTAACCTTAGCCCTAACCCTTACTCTAAACGTAAACCTATCCCTAACCCGAACCCTAACCCTTACCCTTACCTTAACCCTAACCCTAACCCTGCCACTTACCCTTACCCTAACTCTAACCCTAACCCTAAACCTAACCCTAACACATATCCTTTCCCTAACCCTAACCCTAACCCTAACTTTAACCCTAACCTTTACCCTTACCCGAACCCTAAACTTAACCCTAACCCAAACCCTAACCCTAACCCTAACGCTAACCCTAACCCTAACCCTAAACATAACCCTAACCCTAACCCTAACCCTAACCCTTACCCTAACCCTTACTCTAACCCTAACCCTTACCCTTACCCTAACACTAAACCTAACATTATCCCTAACCCTAACACTAACCCTAACCCTTATCCTTACCCTAACCCCAACCCTAAACCTTACCCTTACTCTAAACCTAACCCTAACCCTAACCCTAAATCTAGCCCTAACACATATCCTTACCCTAAACCTAACCCTAACCCTAACAGTAACCCTAACCCTAACCCTAACCCTAACCCTAACCCTTACCCTTACTCTAACCCTAACCATAACCCTAACCGTAACCCTCATCCTAACCCTAACCCTAACCCTAACCCTAACACTTACCCTTATCCTAACGCTAACCCTAACCCTAACCCTAAGCCTAACCCTAACCTTAACCCTAAACCTTACTCTTACCCTAACACTAACCCTAACCCTAAACCTAAACCTAACCCTAACCCTAAACCTTACCCTAACCCTAAGCGTAATCCTAATTCTAACCCTTACCCTTACCCTAACCCTAAACCTAACCCTATCCCTATCCTTAAACCTAACCCTTACCCTTACCCTAACCCTAAACCTAACCCTAAACCTAACCCTAACCCTAACTCTAACACTTACCCTTAGCCTAACCCTAAGCCTAAACCTAACCCTAACCCTTACTCTTACCCTCACCCTAAACCTAACCTCAACCCTGACCCAAACCCTAACCTTAACCCTAACCCTTATCCTTACACAACCCTAAAACAAACCCTAACCATAAACCTAACTCTAAACCGAAACCTAATCCTTACCCTTACACTAACCCTAACACTAACCGTAACCCCTAAGCCTAACCCTAACCCTAACGCTAAACCTTAACCTTACCCTAACCCTAAACCTAACCTTAACCCTAAACCTAACCCTAACCCTTACCCTTACCCTAACCCTAACGCTAAACCTAACCCTTACCCTAACCCTAACCCAAACCCTTACCCTAAACCTAACCCTATCCCTAACCCTAACCCTAACCCTTACACTTACCTTAAAGCTAACCCTAACCCTAACACTTACCCTTACCCTAACTCTAACCCTAACCCTAACCATAACCCTAACACATATCCTTACCCTAACCATAACCCTAACCGTAACCCTAACCCTAACCTTAACCTTTACCCTTGCACGAACCCTAACCCTAAACTTAACCCTAACCTTAACCCTAACCCTAACCCTACCCCTAAACCTTACCCTAACCCTTATCCTATCCCTAACCTTTACCCTTACCTAACCCTAACCCTAACCCTATCCTTTACCCTAAACCTAACCCTAACTCTTACCCTAACCCTAACCCTTACCCTTACCCTAACCCTAACCCTAAACCTAACCCTCACCCTAACCCTAACCCCTAACCTTAAAACTAAACCTAAACCTAACCCTAACCGTAACCATAACCCCAACCCTAAACCTAACCCTAACCCTAACCCTTACCCTAACACTTACCCTAACCCTAACACTAACCATAAACGTTACCATTACCTCAACCCGAACCCTAACCCTAACACTTACCCTTGCCCCAACTCTAACCCTAAACCTAACCCTAACCCTAACACATATCCTTACCATAACCCTCATCCTAACCGTAACCCTAACCCTAACCTCAACCCTAACCTTTACCCTTACCCAAACCCTAAACCTAAATTTAACCCTAACCCTAAACCTAACCCTAACACTAACCCTACACCTAACCCTAACCCTAAACCTAACCCTAACAATAACCCTTAACCTAACCCGTAACCTAACCCTAACCCTTACCCTTACCCTAACACTAAACCTAACCATAACACTTTCCCTAACCCTAACCCTAACCCTTACCCTTATCCTAACCCTAACCCTAACCCTAACCCTTACCCTAACACTAAACCTAACCCTAACCCTAACCCTAAACCTTAACCTTACACTAACCTTAACCCTAACCCTTACCCTAAACCTAACACTATACCTAACACTAACCTTAACCTTTACTCTTACCTTAACCCTAACCCTAACCCTAACACTTACCCTTACCCTAACTGTAACCCTAACCCTAACCATAACCCTAACACATATTCTTACCCTAACCCTAACCCTAACCCTAACCCTAACCCTAACTCTAACCCTAACCGTAACCCTAACCCTAACCCTAACCCAAACCCTACCCTAACCCTAACGCTAACACTAACCCTAACCCTAAACATAACCCTAACCCTAACACTAACCCTAACCCTAACCCTAACCCTTACCCTAACCCTAACCCTAATCCTAACTCTGACACTTACCCTTACCCTAACCCTAACCCGAACCCTAAACCTAACACTAACCCTAACCAAAACCCTAACCCTTACCCTTACCCTAACCCTAACCCTAATCCTAACCCTAAACCTAACCCTAACCCTAAGCCTAAACCTTACCCTTAGCCTAACCCTAACCCTAAACCAAACCCTAACCCTTACACGTACCCTCACCCTAACCCTAACCTTAACCCTAACCCGAACCCTAACCCTAACCCTAACCTTAACCCTAACCCTTATCCTTACACTAACCCTGACACTAACCCTAGCCCTAATCCTATCTCTAACCCTAAACCTAATCCTTATCCTTACACTAACCCTAACCCTAACCCTAACCGTAACACCTAAGCCTAACACTAACCCTAACGCTAAACCTTACCCTTACCCTAACCCTAAACCTAACCTTAAA
>JANJXV010000795.1:80000-82500 GCA_024803745.1 Megascapheus bottae | reverse complement strand
CTTAACCTTAGCCTAACCCTAAGCCTAAACCTAACCCTAACCCTTACTCTTACCCTCACCCTAAACCTAAACTTAACCCTTACACTAACCCTAATCCTAACCCTAACCGTAACCCCTAAGCCTAAGCCTTCCCCTAACGCTAACCCTTACCCTAACCCTAAACCTAAACTTAACCCTAACCGTAACATTTACCCTTACCCTAACCTTAACCCTAAACCTTACCCTTATCCTAACCATAACATTAACCCTTACCCTAAACCTAACCCTAACCCTAACCCTAACCCTTACCCTTAACTTAACCCTAACCCTAACCCTAACACTTACCCTTACCCTAACCTTAACCCTAACCATAACCATAACCCTAACACATATCCTTACCCTAACCCTAATCCTAACCGTAACCCAAACCCTAACCCTAATCTTAACCTTTACCCTTACCCGAACCCTAACGCTAAACTTAACCCTAACCCTAACACTAACACTAACACTAACGCTAACCCTAACCCTAACCCTAAACATAACCCTAACCGTAACCCTAACCCTAACCCTAACCCTTACCCTAACCCTTACCCTAACCTTAACATTTACCCTTACCCTAACCCTAAACGTAACCCTAACCCTTACCCTAACCCTAACCCTAACTCTTACCCTAACCCTAACCCTTACCCTTACCCTGACCCTAACCCTAAACCTAACCCTAACCCTAACCCTAACCCCTAACCCTAAAACTAACCCTAAACCTAACCCTAACCCTAACCTTAACCCCAACCCTAAACCTAACCCTAAATCTAACCCTTACCCTAATATTTACCCTAACCCTAACCCTAACCCTAACACTTACCCTAACCCTAAACCTAACTCTAATGATTACCCTTAACCTAACCCTAACCCTAAATCTAACCCTAACCCTTACCCTTACCCTAACCCTTACCCTAACCCTAACATTAACCCTAACCCTAACCCTTACCCTTACTCTAAACATAACCCTATCCCTAACCCTAAACCTAACCCTAACCCTAACCTTAACCCTAACCCTTACCCTTACTCTAACCCTAACCCTAACTCTAACCCAAAACCTAACCCTAACCCTAAACTTAACCCTAACCCTTACCCTTACCCTAACCCTAACCCTAACCCTAACCCAAACCTTACCCTTACCCTAATCCTAACCATAACCCTAACCCTTATCCTAACCCTAACCCTAACCCTAACCCTTAAACTAACCCTAACACTAATCCTAACCACTAAACCTAACCCTTACCCTAACCCTAACAGTAAACCTTACCCTTACCCTAGCCCTAAGCCTAACTCTAACCCTAACCATAACCCTAACCCTAATACTTACCCTAACCCTAATCCTAACCCTTACTCTAACCCTAACCCTAAACTCAACCTTACCCTAACCCTAACCCTAACCTTTACCCTAACCCTAACCCTAAACCTAACCCTAACCCTTAACCTCACCCTACCCCTAAACTTAATCCTAACCGTAAACCCAACCCTAGCACTAATCCTAACCCTAACACTAACGCTAACCCTAACCCTAACCCTAACCATAACACTAACCTTAACCCTAACCCTAACCCTAACCCTTACCCTCACCGTTACCCTAACCCTAACCCTTAACCTTACCCTAACACTAAACCTAACATTAACCCTAAACCTACCCCTAACCCTTACCCTATCCCTAACCCTAAACCTTACCCTTACCCTAAACCTAACCCTAACCCTAACCCTAACCCTAACCCTAACACATATCCTTACCGTAACCCTAACCCTAACACTAACACTAACAGTAACCCTAACCCTAACCCTAACCCTTACCCTTACCCTAACCCTATCCCTAACCCTAACCCTATCCCTTATCCTAAACCTAACCCTAACCCTAACCCGAAGCCTTAACCTAACTTTAACACTAATCATAACCACTAACCATAACCCTTACCCTATCCCTAACCCTAACTCTAACCCTAACCATAAACCTAACCCTAACACTTACCCTAACCCTAATCCTAACCCTTAGTCTAACCCTACCCCTAACCTCAAACTTAACCCTAACCCTAACCCAAACCCTAACCTTTACCCTTACCCTAACCCTAACCATAACAATAACCCTTTCCCTAACCCTAACCCTAACCCTAACTTTTACCCTAACCCTAACCTTTACCCTTACCCTAACCCTAACCCTAAACCTAACCCTAACCCTAACCCTAACCCCTAACCCTAAAACTAACCCTAACCCTAACCCTAACCCTTACCCTTAACCTAACCCTAACCCTAACTTTAACCCCAACCCTAAACCTAAACCTAATCCTAACCCTTACCCTTACCCTTACGCTAACCTTAAGCCTAACCCTAACCCTAAACCTAACACTTACCCTAACCCTAAACCTAATTCTAACAATAACCCTTAACCTAACCCTAACACCAACGCTAACCCTAACACTTTCCCTTACCCTAACCCTTACCCTAACCCTAACATTAACCCTAACCCTTAACC
>JANJXV010000795.1:0-75000 GCA_024803745.1 Megascapheus bottae | reverse complement strand
AACCCTTAACCTACCCTAACACTAACCCTAACCCTAAACTTAAACCCTAAGCCAAATCCTAACCCTAACCCTAACACTTACCCTTACCCTTATCCCAACCCTAAACCTAACCCTAACCCTAACCCTTGCCCTAACACTTACCCTAACCCTAACCCTAACCCTAACCCTAACACTTACCCTAACCCTAACTCTAACGATAACCCTTAACCTAACCCTAACCCTAACGCTAACCCTTACTCTTACCCTCACCGTAACCCTAACCTTAACCCTAACCCGAACCCTAACCCTAACCCTTATCCTTACCCTAACCCTAACACTAACCCTAACCCTAAACCTAACTGTAACCCTAAACCTAATCCTTACCCTTACACTAACCCTAACCCTAACCCTTACCGTAACCCCTAAGCCTTACCCTAAACCTAACGCTACCCCTTACCCTTACCCTAACCCTAAACCTAACCTTAACCCTAACCCTAACCCTAACCCTTACCCATACCCTAACCCTAACCCTAAACCTAAACCTAACACTTACCCTAACCCTAACCCTAACTCTAACGATAACCCTTAAACTAACCCTAACCCTAACGCTAACCCTAACACTTACGCTTACCCTAACCCTTACCCTAACCCTAACATTAACCCTAACCCATCACCTTAACCCTTACCCTTACCCTATCCCTAACCCTAAACCTAACACTTACCCTCACCATAACCCTAACCCTTACCCTTACCCTAACCCTAACCCTAACCTTAACCCCAGCCCTAAACCTAACCCTAACCTTAACCTTTACCCTAACGCTAACCCTAACCCTAACACTTACCCTTACCCTAACCCAACCCTAACCATAACCCTTACACCTAACGTAACCCTAACCCTAACTCTTACCCTAACCCTAACCCAAACCTTAACCCCTACCCTAACCGTTAACCTAACACTAACCTAACCCTAACCCTAAACCTTAACCTTACCCTAACCCTAAACCTAACTCTAACCCTAACCCTAACCGTAACCTAAAATTAACCCTAACCCTAAACCTAACCCTTGCCCTTACTCTAACCCTAACCCTAACCCTACCCTAACCCTTACCCTAACCCTAACCCTAACCCTTAATCTTACCCTAACCCTAAACCTAAACCTAATACTTACCCTAACCCTAACCATAGCCCTAACCCTTACACTACCCTAACCCTAACCCTAAACCTAAACCCTAAACCTAATACTAACCGTAACCCTAAACCTTACCCTTATGCTAACACTAACCCTAACCCTAACACTTACCCTTACCCTAAACCCTAACCTAACCCTAAACATAAACCTAAACCTAACCCTAACCCTAACCCTAACCCTTACCCTTACCCTAACCCTAACCCTAACCTTAACCCCAGCCCTAAAACTAACCCTAACCTTAACCTTTACCCTAACACTTACCCTAACCCTAACCCTAACCCTAACACTTACCTAACCCTAACACTAACTCTGACAATAAACCTTACCCTAACCCTAACCCTAACCCTAACCCTAACAGTAACCCTTACCCTTACCCTAACCCTAACTCTAACCCTACCCATAACTCTAACCCTAACACTTACCCTAACCCTAATCCTAACCCTTACTCTAACCCTAACCCTAACCTCAACCTTAACCTAAAAATAACCCTAACGCTTACCCTAACCCTAACACTAATCCTAACCCTAACCCTTACCCTAAGTCTAACTCTTAACCTAAACCTATCCCTAACCAAAAACCCAACACATACCCTTACCCTAACCCTAACCCTAGCAGTAACCCTAACCCTAAAGGTAACCCTAACCCTAATCCTCACCCTTACCCTTACCCTAACCCTAACCCTAACCTTAACCCTAACCCTTATCCTAAACCTAACCCTAACCCTAACCCTAACCCTTAACCTAACCCTAACACTAACCCTAACCATCAACCCTAACCCTTACCCTAACCCTAACCCTAACATTTACCCTTACCCTTACCCTAACCCTAACCCTAACTCTAACCCTAACCATAACCCTAACCCTAACACTTACCCTAACCCTAATCCTAACCCTTACTCTAATCCTAACCCTAACCTCAACCTTAACCTAACCCTAACCCTAACCCTTACCCTAACCCTAACCCTAATCCTAACCCTAACCCTTACCCTAACTCTAACTCTTAACCTAAACCTAACCCTAACCGTAACCTCTACCTTAACCCTAACACTAACCCTAAACCTAACCCTTACACTTACCCTAACCCTAACCCTAAACCTAAACCTAACTTTAACCTTAACCCTAACCCTTACCATTACCCTAACCCTAACCCTAACCCTAAACCTAATCCTAACCCTAACCCTAACCCTTACTTTTAACCTTATCCTAACCCTAAACCTAACCCTAACCATTACTCTTACCCTCGCCCTAACCATAAACTTAACCCTAACCCGAATCATAACCCTAACCCTAACCTTAACCATAACCCTTATCCTTACCCTATCCCTCACCCTAACCCTAACCCTAAACCTAACTCTAACCCTAAACCTAATACTTACCCTTACACTAACCCTAAACCTAACCCTAACTGTGACCCCTAAGCCTAACCCTAACCCTAACGCTAACCCTTACCCTTATCCTAACCCTAAACCTAAACTTAAACCTAACCCTAACCCTAACACTTACCGTTACACTAACCCTAACCCTAACCCTAACCGTAACCCTAAATCTTACCCTTACACTAACCCTAACCCTAACCCTTACCCTTAACCTAACCCTAACCCTATCCCTAACCCTAATCCTAACACTTACCCATACCTTAACCCTAAACCTAACCCTAACCCTAATCCTAACTTTAACCCTTGCCCTTACCCTAACCCTAACCCTAACATTAACCCCAACCCTAAACCTAACCCTAACCTTACCCTTAGCCTAACCCTATTCCTAAACCTAACCCTAACCCTTACCCTCACCCTAATCCTAAACTTAACCCTAACCCTAAAATTAACCCTAACACTAACCCTAATCCTAACACTAAAGCTAACCCTAACCCTAACCCTAACCATAACACTAACCCTAACCCTAACCCTAACCCTAACCCTTACCCTCACCCTTACCCTAACCCTAACCCTTACCCTTACCCTTACCCTAAGCCTAACCCTTACCCTTACCCTAACACTAAACCTAACATTAACCCTAAACCTAACCCTAACCCTTACTCTTAAACTAAACCTAAACCTAACCCTAAACCTTACCCTTACCCTAAACCTAACCCTAACCCTAACACTAACACTAACATATATCCTTACCCTAACTGTAACCCTAACCCTAACAGTAACCCTAACCCTAACCCTAACCCTTACCATTACCCTAACACTAACCCTAACCCTAACCCTAAACCTTACCCTAACCCTAACCCTAACCCTAACCCTTACCTTTATCCTAAACCTAACCCTAACCCTTACCCTAACCCTAACCATAACCCTAACCCTAACACTTATCCTAACCCTCACCCTAACCCTAAACTTAACCCTAACCCGAACCCTAACCCTAACCCTAACCTTAACCCTAACCCGTATCCTTATCCTAACCCTAACACTAACCCTAACCCTAAACCTAACTCTAACCCTAACACTTACCCTTACCCTAAACCCTGCCCTAACCCGAACGCTATCCCTAACCCTTACCTTAATCCTAACCCTAAACCTTACCCTTACCCTTAACCTAACACCAAACCTAACCTTAACCCTAACCCTAACCCTAAACCTTACCCTTCTCCTAACCCTAACCCTAACCCTAACCCTAAACCTTACCCTTTCCCTAAACCTAACCCTAACCCTTACCCTAAAGCTAACCCTAACCTTAACCCTTACCCTTACCTTAACCCTAACCCTAACCCTATCCCTAAACTTACCCTTATCCTAAACCTAACCCTAACCCTTACCCTAACCCGAACCCTAAACCTAAACCTTACCTTTACCCTAAATCTAAACCTAACCCGTACCCTAAACCTAACCATAACCCTAACCCTAACCCTAACCCTAACCCTAACCTTACCCTTACCCTAAACCTAACCCTAACTCGTACCCTAAACCTAACCCTAACCCTATCATTTACCCTAACCTTAACCCCAACCCTAAACCTACCCCTAACTGTAACCCTAACCCTTACCCTTACCCTAACCCTATTCCTAAACCTAACCCTAACCCAAACCCTAACCCTTACCCTAACCCTAACCCTAACCCTAATCCTAACTCTAAAACTTACCCTTACCCTAAACCTAACCCTAATCCTAAACCTAACCTTAACCCTAACCCTTACCTTTACCCTTACCCTAACCCAAAGCCTAACCCTAACCCTAAAGCTAACCCTAAACCTAACCTTTACCCTTAGCCTAGCCCTAACCCTAAACCTAACCCTAACCCTAAACCTAACCCTTACCCTTAGCCTAACCCTAACCGTAAACCTAAACCTAACACTTACCTTCACCCTATCACTAACCTTATCCCTAACCCTAACCCTAATCCTAACCTTAACCCTAACCCTTATCCTTAACCTAAACCTAACCCTAACCCTAACCCTAAAACTAACCGTAAACCTAATCTTTACCCTTAACCTAACACTAACCCTAACCCTAACACTTAACCTAAGCCTAACCCTAACCCTAAACCTAAACCTAACAATTACCCTTAACATAACCCTAACCCTAACCCTAACTGTAACCCCTAAGCCTAACCATAACCCTAACGCTAACCCTTACCCTTATCCTCACCTGAACCCTAACACTAACCCTAACTCTAACCCTAACCCTAACCCTAACCTAACCCTAACCTTAACCCTAACCCTTACCCTTACCCTTACCCTAACCCTAACCTTAACCCTTATCCTAACACTTACCTTAACCCTAATCCTAACCATAACCCTAACCCTTAACCTTACCCTAACCCTAACCCTAACCTAAACCCTAACCCTTAACCTAACCCTTACCCTTACCTTAACCCTAACCCTAACCCTAACCCGAACCCTATCCCTATCCCTAACCCTAACACTTATCCTTAACCTAGCCCTAACCCTAAACCTAACCCTATACCTAAACCGAACCCTAACCCTAAACCTAACCCTAAACCTAACCCTCACCCTCACCCTAACCCTAACCTTAACCCTAACCCTAACAGTAAACCTAACCCTAACCTTAACTCTAACCCTTACCCTTCCCCTAACCCTAACACTAACCCTAACACTAAACCTAACCCTTACCCTAAACCTAATCCTAAACCTTACCCTAACCCTAATCCTAAACCTAACCCTAACTCTTAACCTAACCCTAACCCTAGCCCTAAACCTAACCCTAACCCTAACACTAAACCTAACCTTAACCCTAACCCTGAACCTAACCCTTACCCTTACCCTAACCCTTACCTTTATCCTAACCCTAACCCTAACCCTAACACTAATCCTTACCCTAACCCTAACCCTAAACCTAACCCTATACCTAACACTAACTCTAACCATAACCTTTACCTTAACCCTAACCCTTACGCTATCCCTAACCTAACTTTTAACCTTACCTTAACCCTAACCCCAAACCTAACCCTTACCCTAACCCTAACCCTAACCCTAACCCTAACAGTAAACCTAACGCTAACTGTAACCCTAACCGTAACCCTAACCCTAACCCTTACCCTAACCCTAAACCTAATCCTAACCCTACCAATAACCCTTATCCTATTCCTAACCCTAAACATAACCCTTAACCTTACCCTAACCCTAACCCTAACCCTTACCATAATCCTAACCCTAACTCTAACCCTAACCATAACCCTAAGCCTAACACGTACCCAAAACCTAATCCTAACCCTAACTCTAACCATAACCCTTACCTTAACCCTAACCCTTACGCTATCCCTAACCCTAACACTAACATCAACCTTAACCCTAACCCTAAACCTAAACCTAAACCTTACCCTTACCCTAACCCTAACCCTAAACTTAACCCTAACCTAACACTAAACCTTACCCTTACCCTAACCCTAACACTAAACCTAACCCTAACCCTAACCCTATCCCCTAAGCCTAACCTTAACGCTAACCCTAACCCTTACCTTAACCCTAACCCTAAACCTTACCCTTACCCTTACCCTAACACTAAACCTAACCTTAACCTTAACCCTAACCCTAAACCTTACCCTTCTCCTAACCCTAATCCTAACCCTAACCCTAAACCTTACCCTTACCCTAAACCTAACCCTAACCCTTACCCTAAACCTAACCCTAACCTTAACCCTTACCCTTACCTTAACCCTAACCCTAACCCTATCCCTAACCTTACCCTTACCCTAAACCTACCCCTAACCCTTACCCTAACCCTAACCCTAACCCTTAACCTTACCCTTACCCAAAACCTAACACTAACCCTAACCCTTACCCGAAACTTAACCCCAACCCTAAACCTACCCCTAACTGTAATCCTAACCCTTACCCTTACCCTAACCCTAACCCTAAACCTTACCCTTACCCTAAACCTAACCCTAACTCTTTCCCTAAACCTAACCCTAACCCTAACCCTTACCCTAACCTTAACCCCAACCCTAAACCTACCCGTTTCCCTAGACCTTAACCTTACCCTAACCCTAACCCTAAACCTAACACTAACCCAAACCCTAACCCTTACCCTAACCCTAAACCTAATCCTAACCTTAACCCTTACCCTTACCCTAACCCTAACCCTAACCCTAAACGTAATCCTAACCCTAACCTTAACCCTAACCCTTACCCTTACCCTTACCCTAACCCTAAGCCTAACCCTAACCCTAAACCTAAACCTTACCCTTAGCCTAACCCAACCCTAAACCTAACCCTAACCCTAACCCTAACCCTTACCCTTAGCCTAACCCTAACCCTAAACCTAACCCTAACCCTTACCTTCACCCTAACCCTAACCTTAACCCTAACCCTAACCCTAACCCTAACCTTAACCCTAACCCTTATCGTTACCCTAACCCTATCCCTAACCCTAAACCTAAACCTAACCCTAAACCTAACCCTTACCCTTAACCTAACACTAACCCTAACCCTAACACTTAACCTAAGCCTAAACATAACCCTAACCCTTAACCTTACCCTAACCCGTAACTTAACCCTAAACCTAACCCTATCCTTAACCCTAACGCTTACCGTTACCCTTACCATTACCCTAACCCTAACCCTAACCATAAACCTAACCCTTACCCTTAACATAACCCTAACCCTAACCCTAACCGTAACCCCTAAGCCTAACCCTAACCCTAACGCTATCCCTTACCCTTCTCCTCACCCTAACCCTAACACTAACCCTAACTCTAACCCTTACCCTAACCCTAAGCCTAACCCTAACCCTAACCTTTAACCTAACCCCTACCCTTACCCTTACCCTAACCCTAACCCTAACCCTAATCCTAACACTTACCCTAACCCTAAGCCTAACCCTAACCCTAACGCTATCCCTTACCCTTCTCCTCACCCTAAACCTAACACTAACCCTAACCCTAACCCTTACCCATAGCCTAACCCTAACCCTAAACCTAACCCTAACCCTTACCTTCACCCTAACCCTAACCTTAACCCTAACCCTAACCCTAACCCTAACCTTAACCCTAACCCTTATCGTTACCCTAACCCTATCCCTAACCCTAAACCTAAACCTAACACTAAACCTAACCCTTACCCTTAACCTAACACTAACCCTAACCCTAACACTTAACCTAAGCCTAAACATAACCCTAACCCTTAACCTTACCCTAACCCGTAACTTAACCCTAAACCTAACCCTATCCTTAACCCTAACGCTTACCGTTACCCTTACCATTACCCTAACCCTAACCCTAACCATAAACCTAACCCTTACCCTTAACATAACCCTAACCCTAACCCTAACCGTAACCCCTAAGCAGAACCCTAACCCTAACGCTATCCCTTACCCTTCTCCTCACCCTAACCCTAACACTAACCCTAACTCTAACCCTTACCCTAACCCTAAGCCTAACCCTAACCCTAATCTTTAACCTAACCCCTACCCTTACCCTTACCCTAACCCTAACCCTAATCCTAACACTTACCCTAACCCTAAGCCTAACCCTAACCCTAACGCTATCCCTTACCCTTCTCCTCACACTAAACCTAACACTAACCCTAACTCTAACCCTTACCCTAACCCTAAGCCTAACCCTAACCCTAACCTTTAACCTAACCCCTACCCTTACCCTTACCCTAACCCTAAACCTAACCCTAATCCTAACACTTACCCTAACCCTAAGCCTAACCCTAACCCTAACCCTTAACCTTACCCTAACCCTAACAATAACCTTAACTCTTACCCTAACCCTAACCCTTACCCTTACCTTAACCCTAGCCCTAAACCTAACCCGAACCCTAACCCTATCCCTAAACCTAACACTTATCCTTACCCTAGCCCTAAGCCTAAACCTAACCATATACCTAAACCTAAACCTAACCCTAAACCTAACCCTAAACCTACCCCTCAAACTAACCCTAAACTTAACCCTAACCCTAACCGTAACCCTAACCCTAACCTTAACTCTAACCTTTATCCTTACCCTAACCCTAAAACTAACCCTAAAACTAAAGCTAACCCTTACCCTTACCCTAACCCTAACCCTAAACCTAACCCTAACTCTTACCCTAAACCTAACCCTAGCCCTAAACCAAACACGAAACCTAACTCTAACCCTAACCCTAACGCTAAACCTAACCTTAACCCTAACCCTAACCCTAAACCTTACCCTTACCCTAACCCTTACCCTTATCCTAAACCTAACCCTAACCCTAACACTTATCCTTACCCTAACCCTAACCCTAAACCTAACCCTATACCTCACCCTAACTCTAACGCTAAACCTAACCCTAACCCTTACCCTTACATTCACCCTAACCCTAACCGTAACGGTAACCCTAACCCTAACTCTAAACCTAACCCTTACCCTTATCCTAAGCCTAACCCTAACCCTAACCCTAACCCTAACATTTACCCTTACCCTAACCCCTATCCTAACCCTAACATTAACCCTAACCTTACCCTAAACCTACCCCTAACCCTAACCCTAAACCTTACCCTTAGCCTAACCCTAAACCTAACCTTAACCCTAACCCTAACCCTAACTTTTACCCTTATCTTAACCCTAACCCTAAACCTAACCCTTACCCTTACCCTAACCCTAACCCTAACCCTAACAGTAACCCTAACGCTAACTGTAACCCTAACCGTAACCCTAACCCTAACCCTTACCCTAACCCTAAACCTAATCCTAACCCTAACAATAACACTTATCTTATTCCTAACCCTAAACATAACCCTTAACCTTACCCTAACCCTAACCCTAACCCTAACCCTAACCCTTACCATAATCCTAACCCTAACTCTAACCCTAACCATAACCCTAACCCTAACACGTACCCAAACCCTAATCCTAACCCTAACTCTAACCATAACCCTTATCTTAACCCTAACCCTTACGCTATCCCTAACCCTAACCCTAACATCAACCTTAACCCTAACTCTAACCCTAAACCTAAACCTTACCCTTACCCTAACCCTAACCCTAAACTTAACCCTAACCTAACACTAAACCTTACCCTTACCCTAACCGTAACACTAAACCTAACCCTAACCCTAACCCTAACCCCTAAGCCTAACCTTAACGCTAACCCTAACCCTTACCTTAACCCTAACCCTAAACCTTACCCTTACACTTACCCTAACACTAAACCTAACCTTAACCTTAACCCTAACCCTAAACCTTACCCTTCTCCTAACCCTAATCCTAACCCTAACCCTAAACCTTACCCTTACCCTAAACCTAACCCTAACCCTTACCGTAAACCTAACCCTAACCTTAACCCTTACCCTTACCTTAACCCTAACCCTAACCCTATCCATAACCTTACCCTTACCCTAAACCTACCCCTAACCCTTACCCTAACCCTAATCCTAACCCTTAACCTTACTCTTACCCTAAACCTAACCCTAACTCTTACCCAAAACCTAACACTAACCCTAACCCTTACCCTAAACTTAACCCCAAACCTAAACCTACCGCTAACTGTAATCCTAACCCTTACCCTTACCCTAACCCTAACCCTAAATCTAACACTGACCCAAACCCTAACCGTTACCCTAACCCTAACCCTAATCCTAACTCTAACCCTTACCCTTACCCTAACCCTAACCCTAACCCTAAACCTAACCCTAACCCTAACCCTAACCCTTACCTTTACCCTTACCCTAACTCTAAGCCTAACACTAACACTAACGCGAACCCTAAACCTAACCCTAACGCTAAACCTAACATTTACCCTGAGCCTAACCCTAACCCTAAACCTAACCCTAAATCTTAACTTCACCCTAACCCTAACCTTAACCCTAACCCTAAAGCTAACCCTACCTTAACCCTAACCCTTATCCTTACCCTAACCCTAACCCTAACCCTAAACCTAACCCTAAACCTAACCCTTACACGTAACCTAACACTAACCCTAACCCTAACACTTAACCTAAGCCTAACTCTAACCCTAAACCTTAACCTTACCCTAACACTTACCTTAATCCTAAACCTAACCCTAACCCTAACCTTAACCCTAACGCTTACCCTTACCCTTACCCTAACCCTAACCCTAACCCTAAACCTAACCCTTACCCTTAACATAACCCTAACCCTAACCCTAAACTTAACCCTAACCCTTACCCTTACCCTTACCCTAACCCTAATCCTAACCCTAATAATAACACTTACCCTAACCCTAATCCTCACCCTAACCCTAACCCTTACCCTTACCCTAACCCTAACCCTAACCCAAATCCTTACCCTAACCCTAACCCTAACACTAACCCTAACCCTTACCCTAACCCTATCCCTAACCATAACCCTTACCCTAACCCTGACCCTAAGTCTAACCCTAACCATAACCCTAACCCTAACATTTACCCTAACCCTAATCCTAACCCTTACTCTAACCCTAACCCTAACGTCAACCTTAACCCTAAACCTAACCCTAACCCTAACCCTTACCCTTATGCTAAACCTAAACCTAACCCTAACCCTGACCCTCACCCTATCCCTTACTCTAATTCTAACACTTACCCTAACACTAATCCAAACCCTAACCTCAAACTTAACCCTAACCCTAAACCTAAACCTAACCATTACCCTTACCCTAAGCCCAAAACTACACCTAACCCTAACCCTAACCCTAACCCTTACCGTTACCCTAACTCTAACCCCAAAGCTAACTCTAACCCTAACCCTAACCTCTAACCCTAAAACTAACCCTAACCCTAATCCTTACCCTTACCCTAACTCTAACCCTAACCTCTACCCAACCCTAAACCTAACCCTAACCCTAAACCTTACCCTAACACTTATCCTAAACCTAACCCTAACCCTAACCCTAACCCTTAACATAACCCTAACTCTAACAGTAACCCTTACCCTAACCCTAACCCTAACCCTAACACTTACCCTTACCCTAACCCTAACACTAACCCTAACTCTAACCCTAACCCTAACCCTTACCCTACCCTAAACCTAACCCTAACCCTAACCCTAAACCTAACCATAACCCTAATCCTAACCCTAACCATTACCATTACCCCACCCTAACCCTAACATGAACCCTAACCCTAACCCTACCCCTAACTGTAACCTTAACCCTAAACTTTATCCTACCCTAACCCTAACACAAACCCTAACCGTAAACGTAACCCTAACCCTAAACCTAACCCTTACCCTTACCCTAACCCTAACCCTAACCCTAAACCTAACCGTAACCCCTAAGCCTAACCTTTACCCTATTGCTAACCCTTACCCTTATCCTAACCCTAACCCTAATCCTAACCCTAACCCTTTCCCTTACCCTAACCCTAAACCTAACCTTAACCATAACCCTAACCATAAACCTTACCCTTACCCTAACCCTAACCTTAACCCTAACCCTAAACCTTACACTTACCCTAACCCTAACCCTAAACCATACCCTAAAACTAACCCTAACCCTAACCCTAACCTTACCCTTACCTTAACCCTAACTCTAACCCTAACACTTACCCTTACCCTAACGCTAACCCTAACCCTAACCCTAACCCTAACCCTAACACATATCCTTACCCTAACCCTAACCCTAACCGTAACCCTAACTCTAACCCTAACAATTATCCTTACCCTAACCCTACCCTAACCCTAACCCTAACCCTAACCCTTACCCTAACCATAACCCTAAACCTAAACCTTACTCTTACTCTAACCCTAACCCTAACCCTAATCGTAACACCTAAGCCTAAGCCTAACCCTAACCCTAACCCTTAACCTTACCCTAACCCTAAACCTAACATTAAACCTAACGCTAACCCTAAACCTTGCCCTTAAACAAACCCTAACCCTAAACCTTACCCTTACCCTAAACCTAACCCTTACCCTAACCCTAACCCTAACATATATCCTTACCCTAACCCTAACCCTAACCCTAACAGTAACCCTAACCCTAACCCTAATCCTCATCCTAACCCTAACCCTTACCCTTACCCTAACCCTAACCCTAACCCTAACCCAAACCCTTATCCTAACCCTAACCCTAACCCTAAACCTTAACCTAACCTTAAACTAATCCTAACCACTAACCCTAACCTTTACCCTAACCCTATCCCTAACCTTAACCCTTACCCTTACTCTAACCCTAACCCTAACTCTAACCCTAACCATAGCCCTAACCCTAACATTTACCCTAACCCTAATCCTAAACCTTAATCTAACCCTAAACCTAATCTCAACCTTAAACCTAAACCTAACCCTAACCCTAACCCTTACCCTTACCCTAAACCTAACCCTAACCCTAACCCTAACCCTCACCCTAAACCTTACTCTAAGCCTAACCCTTACCCTAACACTAATCGAAACCCTAACCTCAAACTTAACCATAACCCTAAACCTAAACCTAACCATTACCCTTACCTAACCCTAACCCTAAACCTAACCCTAAACCTAACCCTAACCCTAACCCTAACCCTAACCCTTACCCTTACCTTAACCCTAACCCTAACCCTAACACTTACCCTTACCCTAACGCTAACCCCAACACTAACCCTAACTCTAACCCTTACCCTAAACCTAACCCTAACCCTAACCCTAACCCTTACCCTTATCCTAACCCTAACCCTAACCCTAAACCTTACCCTTACCCTAAACCTAACCTGAACCCTTACCCTAAACCTAACCCTATCCCTAACCCTTACCCTTATCTTAACCCTAACCCTAACCCTAACCCTTACGCTTACCTAACGCTAACACTAACCCTAACCCTAACTCTAACCGTTACCCTTACCTTAACCCTAACCCTAAACTTAACCCCAACCCTAAACCTAAACTTAACCGTAACCCTAACCCTTACCCTTACCCTAACCCTAACCCTAAACCTAACCATAACCCAAACCCTAACCCTTATCCTTACCCTAACCCTAACCCTAATCCTAACCCTAACCCTAAATCTAACCCTAACCCTTACCTTTACCCTCACCGTAACCCTAACATTAACCCTAACCCTAACCCTAAACCTAACCCTAACCTTAACCCTAACCCTTATCCTTACCCTAACCCTAACACTAACACTAACCCTAAAGGTAACCCTAACCCTAAACCTAACCCTTACCCTTACCCTAACCCTAACCCTAAGACTAACCGTAACCCCCACGACTAACCCTAACCCTAAACCTAAACCTAACACTTACCCTAACCCTAACCCTAACCCTAACCCTTACCCTTATCCTAACCCTAACCCTAACCCTAAACCTAACACTTACCCTTACCCTAACCCTAAAAATAACCTTAACCCTAACCTTAACCCTAACCCTTACTCTTACCCTAACCCTAACACTAAGCCTAACCCTAACCGTAACCCTAAACCTTACAGTTATCCTAACCCTCACCCTACCCTTACCCTAAACCTAACCCTAACCCTAACCCTAACCCCAACCCTTACTCTTACCTTAACGCTAACTCTAACCCTAACACTTACACTTACCCTAATGCTAACCGTATCTGTAAACCTAACCCTAACCTTAACACATATCCTTACCCTAACCCTAACCCTAACAGTAACCCTAACCCTAACTGTAACCCTAACCCTAACCCTAACCCTTACCCTTACCCTTACCCTAACCCTAAACCTAATCCTAACCCTTATCCTAACCCTAACTCTAATCCTAACACTTAACCTAACCATGACCCTAACCCTAACACTTACACTAACCCTAATCCTAACCCTTAATCTAATCCTATCCTCAACCTAAACCCTAACCCTAACCTAACACTTATCCTTACCGTAAACCTAACCCTAACCCTAACCCTAACCTTAACCCTTACCCTTACCCTAACTCTAACACTAACCCTAACCCTTACCCTAAACCTAACCCTAACACTTACACTTACCCTAACCCTAACACTAACCCTAAACCTTACCCTAACCCTAAAACTTACCCTAACACTAAACCTAACCCTAACCCCTAACCCTAACCCTTAACCTAACCCTAACCCTAACCCTGACAGTAAACCTTACTCTTACCCTAACCCTAACCCTTACCCTTACCCTAATCCTAACCCTAAAACTAACACTAACCCTAACTGTAACCCTAACCCTAACACTTACCCTACCATAAACCTAACCCTAACCCTAACCCCTAAGCCTAAACCTAACCCTAACAGTAACCCTTACCCTTATGCTAACCCTAACCCTAACCCTAACCCTATCACTTACCCTTACCCTAAACCCTGCCCTAACCCTAACGCTAACCCTCACCCTTACCCTAACCCTCACCCTAAACCTTACCCTTACCCTTACCCTAACACTAAACCTAACCTTAACCCTAACCCTAACCCTAACCCTTACCCTACCCTAACCCTAACCCTAACCCTAACCCTAAATATTACACTTAAGTTAAACCTAATCCTAACCCTTACCCTAACCCGAACGCTAACCCTAACCCTTACCCTTACCTTAACCCGAACCCTAACCCTAACCCTTACCCTTACCCTAACGCTGAAACTAATCCTAACCCTCACCCTAACCCTTACCCTTACCCTAACCTTAACTCCAACCCTAAACCTAACCCTAACCGTAACCCTAACCCTTACACTAACCCTAACCCTAAACCTAACCCTAACCCTAAACCTAACCTTTACCCTAACTCTAACCCTAATCCTAACTCTAACCCTTACCTTACCCTAACCCTAACCCTAAACCTAACCCTAACCCTAACACTAACACTTTCCCTTACCCTAACGCTAACTCTAACCCTAACCCTAAACCTAACCCTTACCCTAAACCTAACCCTAACCCTAACCCTAACCCTTACCCTTATCCTAACCCTAACCCTAACCCTAAACCTTACCCTTACCCTAAACCTAACCCTAACACTTACCCTAAACCTAACCCTATCCCTAAGCCTTCCCCTTACCTTAACCCTAACCCTAACCCTAACCCTAACCCTTACCCTAACCCTAACCTTAACCCCAACCCTAAACCTAACCCTAACCGTAACCCTAACCCTTACCCTTACCCTAACCCTAAACCTAACCCTAACCCTAACCCTTATCCTTACCCTAACCCTAACCATAATCCTAACCCTAACCCTAAATCTAAACCTAACCCTTACATTACCCTCACCCTAACCCTAACCTTAACCCTAACCCTAACCCTAAACCTAACCCTAACCTTAACCCTAAACCTTATCCTTACCCTAACCCTAACACTAACCCTAATCCTAAAGGTAACCCTAAACCTAAGCCTAACCCTTACCCTTACCCTAACCCTAAACTTAACCTTAACCCTAACCCTAACCCTAACCCTTACCCTTACCCTAACCCTAACACTAGCCCTAACCCTAAACCTTACCCTTACCCTAACCCTAACCCTAACCCTAACCCTTACCCTAAACCTAAACCTAACCCTAAGCCTAACACTTACCCTTACCTTAACCCTAACCCTAACCCTAACCCTTACCCTTACCCTAACGCTAAAACTAACCCTAACCCTCACCCTATCCCTTACCCTTACCCTAAACTTAACGCCAAACCTAAACCTAACCCTAACCCTAACCGTAACCCTTACCCTTACCCTAACCCTAACCCTAAACCTAAGCCAAACCCTAAACCTAACCTTTACCCTAACCCTAACCCTAATCCTAACTCTAACCCTTACCTTACCCTAACCCTAACCCTAAACTTAAACCTAATGCTTACCCTAAATCTAACCCTAAACCTAACCCTAACCCTAACCCGTACCCTTAACTTAACCCTAAACCTAACCCTAAAACTTACCCTTACCCTAACACTAATCATAACCCTAACCTAAACTTTACCATTACCCTAACCCTAAGCCTAACCCTAACCCTAATCCTAACCCTAAACCTAAACCTTAACCTTAGCCTAACCCTAACACTAAACCTAACCTTAACCCTAACCCTAACCCTAACCCTTACCCTTATCCAAACCCTGACCCTAACCCTAACCCTAAACCTTACCCTTAACCTAAACCTAACCCTAACCCTTACCCTAAACCTAACCCTAACCCTATCCCATACCCTTACCTTAACCCTAACCTTAACCCTAACCCTTACCCTTTCAATAACCCTAACCCTAACCTTAACCCCAACCCTAAACCTAATCCTTACCGAAACCCTAACCCTTACCCTTACCCTAAACCAAACCCTAAACCTAACCCTAACCCTAACCCTTACCCTAACCCTAACCCTAATCCTAACCCTAACCCTTACGGTACCCTCACCCTAACCCTAACCCAAACCTAATCCTGACCATAACCCTTACCATTACCCTCACCCTAACCCTAACCCTTAACCTAACCATAACCCTAATCCTAACCCTAACCATTACCATTACCCCACCCTAACCCTAACATGAACCCTAACCCTAACCCTACCCCTAACTGTAACCTTAACCCTAAACTTTATCCTACCCTAACCCTAACACAAACCCTAACCGTAAACGTAACCCTAACCCTAAACCTAACCCTTACCCTTACCCTAACCCTAACCCTAACCCTAAACCTAACCGTAACCCCTAAGCCTAACCTTTACCCTATCGCTAACCCTTACCCTTATCCTAACCCTAACCCTAATACTAACCCTAACCCTTTCCCTTACCCTAACCCTAAACCTAACCTTAACCATAACCCTAACCATAAACCTTACCCTTACCCTAACCCTAACCTTAACCCTAACCCTAAACCTTACACTTACCCTAACCCTAACCCTAAACCATACCCTAAAACTAACCCTAACCCTAACCCTAACCTTACCCTTACCTTAACCCTAACTCTAACCCTAACACTTACCCTTACCCTAACGCTAACCCTAACCCTAACCCTAACCCTAACCCTAACACATATCCTTACCCTAACCCTAACCCTAACCGTAACCCTAACTCTAACCCTAACAATTATCCTTACCCTAACCCTACCCTAACCCTAACCCTAACCCTAACCCTTACCCTAACCATAACCCTAAACCTAAACCTTACTCTTACTCTAACCCTAACCCTAACCCTAATCGTAACACCTAAGCCTAAGCCTAACCCTAACCCTAACCCTTAACCTTACCCTAACCCTAAACCTAACATTAAACCTAACGCTAACCCTAAACCTTGCCCTTACACAAACCCTAACCCTAAACCTTACCCTTACCCTAAACCTAACCCTTACCCTAACCCTAACCCTAACATATATCCTTACCCTAACCCTAACCCTAACCCTAACAGTAACCCTAACCCTAACCCTAATCCTCATCCTAACCCTAACCCTTACCCTTACCCTAACCCTAACCCTAACCCTAACCCAAACCCTTATCCTAACCCTAACCCTAACCCTAAACCTTAACCTAACCTTAAACTAATCCTAACCACTAACCCTAACCTTTACCCTAACCCTATCCCTAACCTTAACCCTTAGCCTTACCCTAACCCTAACCCTAACTCTAACCCTAACCATAGCCCTAACCCTAACATTTACCCTAACCCTAATCCTAAACCTTAATCTAACCCTAAACCTAATCTCAACCTTAAACCTAAACCTAACCCTAACCCTAACCCTTACCCTTACCCTAAACCTAACCCTAACCCTAACCCTAACCCTCACCCTAAACCTTACTCTAAGCCTAACCCTTACCCTAACACTAATCGAAACCCTAACCTCAAACTTAACCATAACCCTAAACCTAAACCTAACCATTACCCTTACCCTAACCCTAACCCTAAACCTAACCCTAAACCTAACCCTAACCCTAACCCTAACCCTAACCCTTACCCTTACCTTAACCCTAACCCTAACCCTAACACTTACCCTTACCCTAACGCTAACCCCAACACTAACCCTAACTCTAACCCTTACCCTAAACCTAACCCTAACCCTAACCCTAACCCTTACCCTTATCCTAACCCTAACCCTAACCCTAAACCTTACCCTTACCCTAAACCTAACCTGAACCCTTACCCTAAACCTAACCCTATCCCTAACCCTTACCCTTATCTTAACCCTAACCCTAACCCTAACCCTTACGCTTACCTAACGCTAACACTAACCCTAACCCTAACTCTAACCTTTACCCTTACCTTAACCCTAACCCTAAACTTAACCCCAACCCTAAACCTAAACTTAACCGTAACCCTAACCCTTACCCTTACCCTAACCCTAACCCTAAACCTAACCATAACCCAAACCCTAACCCTTATCCTTACCCTAACCCTAACCCTAATCCTAACCCTAACCCTAAATCTAACCCTAACCCTTACCTTTACCCTCACCGTAACCCTAACATTAACCCTAACCCTAACCCTAAACCTAACCCTAACCTTAACCCTAACCCTTATCCTTACCCTAACCCTAACACTAACACTAACACTAAAGGTAACCCTAACCCTAAACCTAACCCTTACCCTTACCCTAACCCTAACCCTAAGACTAACCATAACCCCTAAGACTAACCCTAACCCTAAACCTAAACCTAACACTTACCCTAACCCTAACCCTAACCCTAACCCTTACCCTTATCCTAACCCTAACCCTAACCCTAAACCTAACACTTACCCTTACCCTAACCCTAAAACTAACCTTAACCCTAACCTTAACCCTAACCCTTACTCTTACCCTAACCCTAACACTAAGCCTAACCCTAACCGTAACCCTAAACCTTACAGTTATCCTAACCCTCACCCTACCCTTACCCTAAACCTAACCCTAACCCTAACCCTAACCCCAACCCTTACTCTTACCTTAACGCTAACTCTAACCCTAACACTTACACTTACCCTAATGCTAACCGTATCTGTAAACCTAACCCTAACCTTAACACATATCCTTACGCTAACCCTAACCCTAACAGTAACCCTAACCCTAACTGTAACCCTAACCCTAACCCTAACCCTTACCCTTACCCTTACCCTAACCCTAAACCTAATCCTAACCCTTATCCTAACCCTAACTCTAATCCTAACACTTAACCTAACCATAACCCTAACCCTAACACTTACACTAACCCTAATCCTAACCCTTAATCTAATCCTATCCTCAACCTAAACCCTAACCCTAACCTAACACTTATCCTTACCGTAAACCTAACCCTAACCCTAACCCTAACCTTAACCCTTACCCTTACCCTAACTCTAACACTAACCCTAACCCTTACCCTAAACCTAACCCTAACACTTACACTTACCCTAACCATAACACTAACCCTAACCCTTACCCTAACCCTAAAACTTACCCTAACACTAAACCTAACCCTAACCCCTAACCCTAACCCTTAACCTAACCCTAACCCTAACCCTGACAGTAAACCTTACTCTTACCCTAACCCTAACCCTTACCCTCACCCTAATCCTAACCCTAAAACTAACACTAACCCTAACTGTAACCGTAACCCTAACACTTACCCTACCATAAACCTAACCCTAACCCTAACCCCTAAGCCTAAACCTAACCCTAACAGTAACCCTTACCCTTATGCTAACCCTAACCCTAACCCTAACCCTATCACTTACCCTTACCCTAAACCCTGCCCTAACCCTAACGCTAACCCTCACCCTTACCCTAACCCTCACCCTAAACCTTACCCTTACCCTTACCCTAACACTAAACCTAACCTTAACCCTAACCCTAACCCTAACCCTTACCCTACCCTAACCCTAACCCTAACCCTAACCCTAAATATTACACTTAAGTTAAACCTAATCCTAACCCTTACCCTAACCCGAACCCTAACCCTAACCCTTACCCTTACCTTAACCCGAACCCTAACCCTAACCCTTACCCTTACCCTAACGCTGAAACTAATCCTAACCCTCACCCTAACCCTTACCCTTACCCTAACCTTAATTCCAACCCTAAACCTAACCCTAACCGTAACCCTAACCCTTACACTAACCCTAACCCTAAACCTAACCCTAACCCTAAACCTAACCTTTACCCTAACTCTAACCCTAATCCTAACTCTAACCCTTACCTTACCCTAACCCTAACCCTAAACCTAACCCTAACCCTAACACTAACACTTTCCCTTACCCTAACGCTAACTCTAACCCTAACCCTAAACCTAACCCTTACCCTAAACCTAACCCTAACCCTAACCCTAACCCTTACCCTTATCCTAACCCTAACCCTAACCCTAAACCTTACCCTTACCCTAAACCTAACCCTAACACTTACCCTAAACCTAACCCTATCCCTAAGCCTTCCCCTTACCTTAACCCTAACCCTAACCCTAACCCTAACCCTTACCCTAACCCTAACCTTAACCCCAACCCTAAACCTAACCCTAACCGTAACCCTAACCCTTACCCTAACCCTAAACCTAACCCTAACCCTAACCCTTATCCTTACCCTAACCCTAACCATAATCCTAACCCTAACCCTAAATCTAAACCTAACCCTTACATTACCCTCACCCTAACCCTAACCTTAACCCTAACCCTAACCCTAAACCTAACCCTAACCTTAACCCTAAACCTTATCCTTACCCTAACCCTAACACTAACCCTAATCCTAAAGGTAACCCTAAACCTAAGCCTAACCCTTACCCTTACCCTAACCCTAAACTTAACCTTAACCCTAACCCTAACCCTAACCCTTACCCTTACCCTAACCCTAACACTAGCCCTAACCCTAAACCTTACCCTTACCCTTACCCTAACCCTAACCCTAACCCTAACCCTAACCCTTACCCTAAACCTAACCCTAACCCTAAGCCTAACACTTACCCTTACCTTAACCCTAACCCTAACCCTAACCCTTACCCTTACCCTAACGCTAAAACTAACCCTAACCCTCACCCTATCCCTTACCCTTACCCTAAACTTAACGCCAAACCTAAACCTAACCCTAACCCTAACTGTAACCCTTACCCTTACCCTAACCCTAACCCTAAACCTAAGCCAAACCCTAAACCTAACCTTTACCCTAACCCTAACCCTAATCCTAACTCTAACCCTTACCTTACCCTAACCCTAACCCTAAACTTAAACCTAATGCTTACCCTAAATCTAACCCTAAACCTAACCCTAACCCTAACCCGTACCCTTAACTTAACCCTAACCCTAACCCTAAAACTTACCCTTACCCTAACACTAATCATAACCCTAACCCTAAAGTTTACCATTACCCTAACCCTAAGCCTAACCCTAACCCTAACCCTAACCCTAAACCTAAACCTTAACCTTAGCCTAACCCTAACCCTAAACTTAACCTTAACCCTAAACCTAACCCTAACCCTTACCCTTACCGTAACCCTAAACCTAGCCCTAACCCTAAACCTTACCCTTACCCTAACCGTAACCCTAACCCTTACCCTAAACCTAACCCTAACCCTAAGCCTAACCGTTACCATTACCTTAACCCTAACCCCAACCCTAACACTTACCCTTACCCTAACGCTAACCCTAACCCTAACCTTTACCCTAAACCTAACCCTAACCCTAACCCTAACCCTTACCCTTACCTAGCCCTAACCCTAACCCTAAACCTTACCCTTACCCTAAACCTAACCCTAACCCTTACCCTAAACCTAACACTGTCCCTAACCCTTACCCTTACCTTAACCCTAACATTGATCCTAACCCTTAAGCTTACTCTAACGCTAACACTAACCCTAACCCTAACCCTTACCCTTACCCTAAACCTAACCCTAACCTTAACCCCAACCCTAAACCTAACCCTAATCGTAACCCTAACCCTTACTCTTACCGTAAGCCTAACCCTAAACCTAACCCTAAACCTAACCCTAACTCTTATCCTTACCCTAACCCTAACCCTAATCCTAGCCCTAAAACTAAATCTAACCCTAACCCTAACCCTTACCTTTACCCTTCCCCTAATCCTAACCTTAACCCTAACCCTAACCCTAAACCTAACCCTAACCTTAACCCTAACCCTAATCCTTACCCTAACAATAACACTAACCCTAACCCTAAAGGTAAACCTAACCCTAAACCTAACGCTTACCTTAAACTAACCCTAACCCTAACACTAACCGTAACCCTAAGCCTAACCCTAAACATAACGCTAACCCTTACCCTTATCCTAACCCTAAACCTAACCCTAAACCTAACACTTACCCTTACCCTAACCCTAAACCTAAACTTAACCCTAAGCTTAACCCTAACCCTTTCTCTTACCCTAACCCTAAACCGAAGCCTAACCCTAACCCTAACCCTAAACCTTACACTAATCCTAACCCTAAGCCTACCCTTACCCTAAACCTAACCCTAACCCTCACCCTTACCTTAACGCTAACTCTAACCCTAACACTTACCCTAACCCTAACCTCAACCTTAACCCTAACCCTAACCCTAAACCTAATCCTTACCCTTACCCTAACCCTAACCCTAAAACTAACCCTAACCCTAACCCTAACCCTTACCCTTACCCTTACCCTAACGCTAACCCTAAAACTAAACCTAACCCTAACCCTAACACCTAACCCTAAAACTAATCCTAATCCTAACCCTAACCCGTAAGCCTAACCTAACCCTAAACCTAACCCTAACCCTTATCCTAACCCTAACCCTAACCCTAACACTTACCCTTAACTTAAACCCTGCCCTAACCCTAACGCTAACCCTAACCCTTACCCTAAACCTAACCCTAAAACTTACCCTTACCCTTACCGTAACACTAAACCTAACCTTAACCCTAACCCTAACCTTAACCCTTACCCTTATCCAAACCCTGACCCTAAACCTAAACCTAAACCTTACCCTTAACCGAAACCTAACCCTAACCCTTACCCTAAAACTAACCCTAACCCTATCCCATACCCTTACCTTAATCCTAACCGTAACCCTAACCCTTACCCTTTCCCTAACCCTAACCCTAACCTTAACCCCAACCCTAAACCTAATCCTAACTGAAACCCTAACCCTTACCCTTACCCTAAACCAAACCCTAAACCTAACCCTAACCCTAACCCTTACCCTAACCCTAAACCTAAAACTAACCCTAACCCTTACGATACCCTCACCCTAACCCTAACACAAACCTAACCCTAAACCTAATCCTGACCATAACCCTTACCATTACCCTCACCCTAACCCTAACCCTAAACCTAACCATAACCCTAATCCTAACCCTAACCATTACCATTACCCCACCCTAACCCTAACATGAACCCTAACCCTAACCCTACCCCTAACTGTAACCTTAACCCTAAACCTTATCCTACCCTAACCCTAACACAAACCCTAACCGTAAACGTAACCCTAACCCTAAACCTAACCCTTACCCTTACCCTAACCCTAAACCTAACCGTAACCCCTAAGCCTAACCTTTACCCTATCGCTAACCCTTACACTTATCCTAACCCTAACCCTAATCCTAACCCTAACCCTTTCCCTTACCCTACCCTAAACCTAACCTTAAACATAACCCTAACCCTAAACCTTACCCTTAACCTAACCCTAACCTTAACCCTAACCCTAAACCTTACACTTACCCTAAACCTAACCCTAAACCGTACCCTAAAACTAACCCTAACCCTAACCCTAACCATTACCCTTACCTTAACCCTAACTCTAACCCTAACACTTACCCTTTCCCTAACGCTAACCCTAACCCTAACCCTAACCCTAACACATATCCTTACCCTAACCCTAACCCTAACCGTAACCCTAACTCTAACCCTAACAATTATAATTACCCTAACCCTACCTTAACCCTAACCCTAACCCTAACCCTTACCCTAACCATAATCCTAAACCTAACCCTAACCCTTACCCTTACCCTCACCCTAACCATTGCCTTAACCCTAACCCGAACCCTAACGCTAACCCTAACCTTAACCCTAACCCTTATCCTTACCATAACCCAAACACTAACCCTAACCCTAACCCTAAAACTAAACCTAAACCTAAACCTAACCATTACCCTTAATCTAACCCTAACCCTAACCCTAACCCTAATCGTAACACGTAAGCCTAAGCCTTACCCTAACCCTAAACCTAACATTAAACCTAACGCTAACCCTAAACCTTACCCTTACACAAACCCTAACCCTAAACCTTACCCTTACCCTAAACCTAACCCTTACCCTAACCCTAACCCTAACCCTAATACATATCCTTACCCTAACCCTAAACCTAACCCTAACAGTAACCCTAACCCTAACCCTAATCCTCACCCTAACCCTAACCCTTACCCTTACCCTAACCTTAACCCTAACCCTAACCCAAACCCTTATCCTAACCCTAACCCTAACCCTAACCCCTAACCTAACCTTAAACTAATCCTAACCACTAACCCTAACCTTTACCCTAACCCTATCCCTAACCTTAACCTTACCCTTACCCTAACCCTAACCCTAACTCTAACCCTAACCATAACCCTAACCCTAACATTTACCCTAACCCTAATCCTAACCCTTACTCTAACCCTAACCCTAATCTCAAACTTAACCCTAAACCTAACCCTAACCCTAACCTTTACCCTTACCCTAAACCTAACCCTAACCCTAACCCTAACAATCACCCTAACCCTTACTCTAAGCCTAACCCTTACCCTAAAACTAATCGAAATCCTAACCTCAAACTTAACCATAACCCTAAACCTAAACCTAGCCATTACCCTTACCGTAACCCTAACCCTAACACTAAACCTAACCCTAACCCTAACCCTAACCCTTAACCTTACCCTAACTCTAACCCCAAAGCTAACCCTAACCCTAACCCTAAAACCTAACCCTAAAACTAACCCTAACCCTAACCCTAACCATTACCCTTACCCTAACCCTAACCCTAACCTTTACCCCAACCCTAACCTTAACCCTAACCCTAACCCTTACCCTAACACTTACCCTAACCCTAACCCTAAATCTAACAATAACCCTTACCCTAACCCGAACCCTAACACTTGCCATTAGCCTAAACCTAACCCTAACTCTAAACCTAACATATATCCTTTCCCTAACCCTAACCCTTAACCTTACCCTAACCCTAAACCTAACATTAACCCTAACGGTAACCCTAAAACTTATCCTTACCCAAACCCTAACCCTAAACCTTACCCTTACCCTTACCCTAAACCTAACCCTAACCCTAACCCTAACATATATCCTTTCCCTAACCCTAACCCTAACTCTAACAGTAACCCTAACCCTAACCCTAATCCTCACCCTAACCCTAACCCTTACCCTTACCCTAACCCTAACCCTAACCCTAACCCAAACCCTTATCCTAACCCTAACCCTAACTCTAACCCTTAACCTAACCCTAACACTAATCCTAACCACTAACCCTAACCCTTACCCTAACCCTATCTCTAACCTTAATACTTACTCTTACCCTAACCCTAACCCTAACTCTAACCGTAACCATACTCCTAACCCTAACATTTACCCTAACCCTAATCTTAACCCTTACTCTAACCCTAACCCTAATCTCAACCTTAACCCTAAACCTAACCCTAACCCTTACCCTTACCCTAAACCTAACCCTAACCCTAACCCTAACCCTCACCCTAACCCTTACTCTAACCCTAACCCTTACCCTATCACTAATCGAAACCCTAACTTAAAAATTAACCATAACCCTAAACCTAAACCTAACCATTACCCTCACCCTAATCCTAACCCTAACCCTAAACCTAACCCTAAACCTAACCCTAACCCTTACCCTTACCCTAACTCTAACCCCATAGCTAACCCTAACCCTAACCCTAAAACCTAAGCCTAAAACTAACCCTAACCCTAACCCTAACCCTAACCCTAACCCTAACCCTAACCCTCACCCTAACCCTTACTCTAAGCCTAACCCTTACCCTAAAACTAATCGAAACCCTAACCTCAAACTTAACCATAACCCTAAACCTAAACCTAGCCATTTCCCTTACCCTAACCCTAACCCTAACCCTAAACCTAACCCTAACCCTAATCCTAACCCTTACCCTTACCCTAACTCTAAAACCAAAGCTAACCCTAACCCTAACCCTAAAACCTAACCCTAAAACTAACCCTAACCCTAACCCTAACCCTTACCCTTACCCTAACCCTAACCCTAACCTTTACCCCAACCCTAACCCTAACCCTAACCCTAACCCTAACCCTTACCCTAACACTTATCCTAAACCTAAGCTTAACCCTAAAACTAACACTTACCCTAACCCTAACCCTAAATCTAACAATAACCCTTACCCTAAACCTAACCCTAACACTTGCCATTAGCCTAACCCTAACCCTAACTCTAACCCTTACCCTAACCCTAACCCTAACCCTAACCCTAACCCTAACACTAACCCTAACCCTAACCTAACCCTTACCCTTACTCTAACCCTAACCCTAACCCTAACCCTAATCGTAACCCCTAAGCCTAAGCCTAACCCTAACCCTAACCCTTAACCTTACCCTACCCTAAACCTAACATTAACCCTAACGGTAACCCTAAAACTTACACTTACCCAAACCCTAACCCTAAACCTTACCCTTACCCTGAACCTAACCCTTACCCTAACCCTAACCCTAACCCTAACATATATCCTTACCCTAACACTAACCCTAACTCTAACAGTAACCCTAACCCTAACCCTAATCCTCACCCTAACCCTAACCCTTACCCTTACCCTAACCCTAACCCTAACCCTAACAAAAAACCCTTATCCTAACCATAACCCTAACTCTATCACTTAACCTAACCCTAACACTAATCCTAACCACTAACCCTAACCCTTACCCTAACCCTATCTCTAAACTTAATCCTTACTCTTACCCTAACCCTAACCCTAACTCTAACCGTAACCATAACCCTAACCCTAACATTTACCCTAAACCTAATCCTAACCCTTACTCTAACCCTAACCCTAATCTCAACCTTAACCCTAAACCTAACCCTAACCCTTACCCTTACCCTAAACCTAACCCTAACCCTAACCCTAACCCTCACCCTAACCCTTACTCTAACCCTAACCCTTACCCTATCACTAATCGAAAACCTAACCTCAAACTTAACCATAACCCTAAACCTAAACCTAACCATTACCCTCACCCTAAACCTAACCCTAACCCTAACCCTAAACCTAACCCTAAACCTAACCCTAACCCTTACCCTTACCCTAACTCTAACCCCATAGCTAACCCTAACCCTAACCCTAAAACCTAACCCTAAAACTAACCCTAACCCTAACCCTAACCCTTACCCTTACCCTAACCCTAACCCTAACCTTTACCCCAACCCTAAACTTAACCCTAACCCTTACCCTAACACTTATCCCAGCCCTATCCCTAACCCTAACCCTAACACTTACCCTAACCCTAACCCTAACTCTAACAATAACCCTTACCCTAACCCTAACCCTATCACTTACCCTAACACTAAACCTAACCCTAACCGCTAACCCTAACCCTTAACCTAACAGTAACCCTAACCCTGACCCTAAACCTTACCCTTACCCTAACCCTAACCCTTACACTTACCCTAAACCTAACCCTAAACCTAACACTAACCCTAACCCTAACCCTTACCCTTACCCTTACCCTAACCCTAGCCTAACCCTAACCCTAACCCTAACCCTAACCCTAAACCTTACCCTTAGCCTAACCCTAACACTAAACTTAACCTTAACCCTAACCCTTACCTAACCCTAACCCTTAACTAACCCTTACCCTAACCCTAACCCTAACCCTAACCGTAACTCTAAACCTTACCTTACCGTAACCCTAAGCCTAACCCTAACCCTAACCCTAACCCTAAACCTAAACCTTACCCTTAGCCTAACCCTAACCCTAAACTTAACCTTAACCTAACCCTAACCCTAACCCTAACCCTAACCCTAAACCTTACCCTTACCCTAACCCTAAACCTAACATTAACCCTTACCCTAAACCTAACCCTAACCCTAACCCTAACCCTTACCCTTACCTTAACCCTAACCCTAACCCTAACACTTACCCTTCCCCTAATGCTTACCCTAACCCTAACCCTAACCCTTACCCTAAACCTAACCTTAACCCTAACCCTAACCCTTACACTTATCCTAACCGTAACCCTAACCCTAACCCTTAACCTAACCCTAACACTAACACTAACCCCTAACCCTAACCCTTACCCTAACCATAACCCTAACCCTAACACTAATCCCTAACCCTAAACCTAACTCTAACCCTTACCCTTATCCTAACCCGAACCCTAACCCCAACCTCTACCCTAACCCTAACCCTAACCCTTACCCTTACCTTAAACCTAACCCTAAACCTAACCCTAACCCTTACTCTTACTCTAACCCTAAAACTAACCATAACCCTAAACCTAACCCTAACCCTTACCCTTACCCTAACCCTAAACTTAACCCTAACCCTAACCCTAAACCATACCCTTACACTAAACCTAACCCTAACCCTTACGCTAAACCTAACCCCAACCCTAATTCTAACCCTTACCTTACCTTAACCCTAACCCTAACCTTAACCCTTACCCTAACGCTAACCCTAACCTTAAACCTAACCCTAAAACTAACCCTAACCCATACCCTTACCCTAACCCTAACCATAACCATAACCCTAACCATAACACTAACCCTTAACATAAATGTAACCCTAACCCTAACCATAATCCTTACCCTTCCGCTAACCCTAAAACTAAATCTAACCCGAACCATAACCCTAACCCTAACCCTTACCCTAACCCTTACCATAACTGCAACCCTAAACCTAACCCTAAACCTAACCCTAACCTTTACCCTAACCCTAACCCTAACCCCTACCCTAACACTAACACTTAATCTTACCCTAACCCTAACCCTAACCCTAACCCTTTTACTAACCCTAACCCTAAACCTAACCCTAACCATTAACCTAACCCTAACACTAACCCTAACCCCTAAACATAACCCTTACCAAAAGCCTAACCCTAAACCTATCCCTAACAATAACCATAACCATTACCCTAACCATCACCCTAACACTAACCCCTAACCCTAACCATAAACATAACACTAACCCTTAACCTTACCCTAACCCTAAACCTAACCCTAACCCTAAGCCTAACCCTTATCCTTACCCTAACCCTAAAACTAACCGTAACCCAAAACCTTACCCTTACCCTAAACCTAACCCTAACCCTTACGCTAAACCTAACCCTAACCCTAACACTTACCCTTACCTTAACCCTAACCCTAACCCTAAACCGTACCCTAACCCTAACGCTAACCCTAACCCTAACCCTAAGAGTAACTCTAAACCTCACACATAACCTTACGTTAACCCTAACCCTAACCCTAACCATAACCCTAACCCTAACCCTAAACCTAACCCTAAACCTTACCCTTACCCTCACCCTAACCCTAACCTTAAATCTAACCCTAACTCTAACCCTAACATTAAACTTAACCCTAACCCTTATCCTTACCGTAACATAAACCTAACCGTAACCCTAAATTAACCCTTACCTTTACCCTAACCCAAACCCTAAACCTAACCCTAATCGTTACCCTTACCCTAAGCCTAACCCTAAACTTAACCCTAAGCCTTACCCAAAACCTAACCCTAACTCTAACCCTAACTCTTACCCTTACCCTAACCCTAACCCTAACACTAAATCTAACTCTTAACCTTACCCTAACCCTAACCCTAAACCTAACCCTTACCCTTACCCTAACCCTAACCCTAACCCTAACCCTTACCCTCACCCTAACCCTAACCCTAAACCTAACCCTAACCCTAACCCTAAACCTAACCCTAAGCCTAACCCTAACACTTGCCCTTACCCTAACCCTAACCCTAAACCTCACCCTAACCCTAACCCTAACCCCTAACCCTAACCCTAACCCAAACCTTTACCCTTACCCTAACCCAAACCCTAACCCTAACCCTAACCAGAACACTTATCCTAACCCTAACCCTAACACTAATCCTTACCCTTACCTTAAACCTAACCCTAACCCTAACCCTAACACATACCCTTACTCTAACCCTAACCCTAACCCTAACCATAACCCTAAACCTAACCCTAAACCTAACAGTAACCCTAACCCTAACCCTAACCCTTACGCTAACCCTAACCTTAACCCCAACACTACACCTAACCCTAACCCTAACCCTAACCCTTACCCTTACCCTAACACTAACCCTAAACCTAACCCTAACCATAACCCTAACCCTTACCCTAACTCTAATCATAAACCTAACCCTAACCTTAAACCTAACACTAATCCTAACCTAACCCTAACCCTTACCATAACACTAACCCTAACACTTATCCTAACCCTAACCCTAACCCTAACCCTAACACTTACCCTAACACGAACCCTAACCCTAACCCTTACCCTTACCCTAACCCTAACCCTAACCCTAACCATTAAACTAACCCTAACACTAACCCTAAACCTAACCCTTACCCTTAGCCTAACCCTAATCCTAAACCTAACCCTAACCCTAATCCTAAACCTAACCTTAACCCTAACCCTAACCCTTGCTCTTACCCTAACCCTAACAATAAACTTAACACTAAACCTAACCCTAACCCTAACCCTAACGCTAACCTTTACCCTTACCCTAACCCTAACCCTAAACCTCACCCTAACCCTAACCCTAATCCTAGCCCTTTCCCTTTCCCTACTCCTAAACTTAACAATAACTCTAACCCTAACACTTACCCTTACACTAACCCTAACCCTAACCCTAACCCTAAACCTTACCCTTACACTAAACCTAACCCTAACACTTACCCCAAACCTAAACCTAACCCTAACCCTAACCCTTACCCTTACCTTAACCCTAACGATAACCCTAAACCTTGCCCTTACCCTAACACTTACCCTAACCCTAACCCTAACCCTTACCATTACCCTAACCCTAACCCTAACCTTACCTCCAAACCTAAACCTAAACCTAATCCTAATCCTAACCCTTACTCTAAACCTAACCCTAAACCTAACCCTAACCCTAGACCTTATCCTTACCCTAAACCTAATCCTAACCCTAACCCTAACCCTAACACTTATCCTAACCGTAACCCTAACCATATCCCTAACCCTAACCCTTAACCTAACCCTAACACTAACCCTAACCCTAACCTAACCCTTACACTTATCCTAACCCTAACCCTAACCCTAACACTTATCCTTAGCCTAATCCCTACCCTAACCCTAACATTAACACTAACATTTACCCTTACCCTAACCCTAACCCTAACCCTAAATCTAACTCTTAACCTTACACTAACCTTAACCCTAAACCTAAACCTAACCCTTACGCTAAACCTAACCCTAACCCTAACCCTAAATTTAACCTAAACCTAACATTAACCCCAACCATAAACCTAACCCTAACCCCAACCCTAACCCTTACCCTAACCCTAACCCTAGCCCTAACACTAACACTTATCCTTACCCTAACCCAAACCCTAACCCTAACACTTATCCTAACCGTAACCCTAACCCTAACCCTTAACCTAACCCTAACACTAACCCTAACCCCTAACCCTAACCCTTACCCTAACCCTAACCCTAACCCTAACACTAATCCCTAACCCTAAACCTAACCCTAACCCTTACCCTTATCCTAACCCGAACCCTAACCCCAACCTCTACCCTAACCCTAACCCTAACCCTTACCTTAAACCTAACCCTAAACCTAACCCTAACCCTTACTCTTACTCTAACCCTAAACCTAACCATAACCCTAACTCTAACCCTAACCCTTACCCTTACCCTAACCCTAAACTTAACCCTAACCCTAACCCTAAACCATACCCTTACACTAAACCTAACCCTAACCCTTATGCTAAACCTAACCCCAACCCTAATTCTAACCCTTACCTTACCTTAACCCTAACCCTAACCTTAACCCTTACCCTAACGCTAACCCTAACCCTAAACCTAACCCTAAAACTAACCCTAACATACCCTTACCCTAACCCTAACCATAACCGTAACCCTAACCCTAACCCTAACCCTAACCCTTAACATAAATGTAACCCTAACCCTAACCATAACCCTTACCCTTCCGCTACCCCTAAAACTAAATCTAACCCGAACCATAACCCTAACCCTAAACCTTACTCTAACCAAACAATCACCCTTACCCTAAACCTAACCCTAAACCTAACCCTAACCTTAACCCGAACCCTAACCCTAACCCTTACCCTTACTCTAAACCTAACCCTAAACCTAACCCTAAACTTAACCCTAACCCTAAGCTTAACCCTAACCCTAACCCTAACCCTTGCCCATACCCTAACCATTACTCTAACCCTAACCATAAACCTAACCCTTGCACTTACCCTAACCCTAAATCTAAGCCTAACCCTAACCCTAACCCTAACCTTAACCCTTACCCTTACCCTTACCCTACACCTAACCCTAACCCTAACCCTAACCATAAACCTTACCCTTACCCTTAACCTAACACTAACCCTAACCCTTACCCTTACCCTAGCCCTAACCCTAACCCTAACCCTAACCCTAACCCTAATCCTTAACCTTACCCTAACCCTAACCCTAAACCTAACCCTAACCGTAACCCTAACCCTAACCCGAAACCTAACCCTAAACCTTACCCTTATCCTCACCCTAACCCTAACCTTAAACCTAACCCTAACTCTAACCCTAACCCTAAACTTAACCCTAACCCTTATCCTTACCGTAACCTAACCCTAAACCTAACCCTAACCCTAAACCTAACCCTAAACTTAACCCTTACATTTACCCTAACCCCAACCCTGAACCTAACCCTAATCCTTACAATTACCCTAAGCCTAACCCTAACCCTAAGCCTAAACCTAAACTTAACCCTAAGCCTCACCCTTAACGTAACTCTAACACTAACCCAAAACCTAACCCTAACCACACCCTAACTCTTACCCTTACCCTAACCCTAACCCTAACCCTAAATCTAACCCTTACCCTTACCCTAAACCTAACCCTAAAACTAACACTAATCCTCACCCTAACCCTAACACTTACCATAACTCTAACCCTAACACTTATCCTAACCCTAACACTAACCCTAACGTTAACTCTAACACTTACACTAACACGAACCCTAACCCTAACCCTTACCCTTACTCTAACCCTAACCCTAACCTTACCCTAAACCTAAACTTAACCCCTAACCCTAACCATTAACCTAACTCTAACCCTAACCCTAACCCTAACCCTAAGCCTAACCCTTAACCTAAACCTAACCCTAACCCTTACCCTAACATTAACCCTAACCCTAACCTTAACCCTAACCCTAACCCCAACTCTAACCCTTACTCTTACCCTAACCCTAACCCTAAACCTAACCCTAACCCTAATCCTAAACCTAACCTTAACGCTAACCCTAACCCTTGCTCTTACCCTAACCCTAACAATAAACTTAACACTAACCCTAACCCTACCCCTAACCGTAACGCTAATCCTTACCCTTACCCTAACCCTAACCCTAAACCTAACCTTAACGCTAACCCTAACCCTTGCTCTTACCCTAACCCTAACAATAAACTTAACACTAACCCTAACCCTACCCCTATCCGTAACGCTAACCCTTACCCTTACCCTAACCCTAACCCTAAACCTAACCTTAACGCTAACCCTAACCCTTGCTCTTACCCTAACCCTAACAATAAACTTAACACTAACCCTAAACCTACCCCTAACCCTAACGCTAACCCTTACCCTTACCCTAACACTAACACTAAACCTAACTGTAATCCTAACCCTAACCCCTAACCCTAACCCTAACACTAAACCTTACCCTTATTTTAACCCTAACTCTAACCCTAAACTTAACAATAACCCTAACCCTAACCCTTACCCTTACCCTAACCCTAACCATAACCCTAACCCTAACCCTAAACCTTACCCTTACCGTAAACCTAACCCTAACCATAACCCTAAACCTTGCCCTTACCCTAACACCTACCCTAACCCTAACCCTAACCCTAACCCTTACCCTTACCTTAACCCTAACACTAACCATACCCCCAACCCTAAACCAAACCCTAACCCTTACCCTAACCCTTACCCTAACCCTAACCCTAAAACTAACCCTAACCCTAACACTTATCCTAACCATAACCCTTACTGTAACCCTAATCCTAACCCTTAACCTAACCCTAACACTAACCCTAACCCACAACCCTAACCCTTACCCTAACACTCACCCTAACACTAACCGCTTACCCTAACACTAACACTAACCCCTAACCCTAACCCTAACTCTAACCCTTACCAATATCCTAACCCTAACCCTTACCCTAACACTTACCCTTACCCTCACACCTTCCCTAACCCTAACCCTAACACTAACACTTACCCTTACCCTAACCCTAACCCTAACCTAAATCTAACCCTTACCCTTACAGTAAACCTAAACCTAAACCTAACCCTAAACCTTACGCTAAACCTAATCCTAACCCTAAACTTTACCCTAACCCTAACCTTAACCCCAAAACTAACCATAACCCTAACACTTACCCTAACCCTAAACCTAACCCTAACCCTAACCCTAACCTTTACCCTTACCCTAACCCTAACCCTAACATTAACCCCAACCCTAACCTAGCCCTAACCCTAGCCCTAACACAAACTCTTACCCTTACCCTAACCCTAACCCTAACCCCTAACCCTAACCCTCACACTAACCCTAATCCTAACACTAACCCTAACCACTAACCCTAACCCTAACCCTAACACTAACCCCTAACCCTAAAACTAACCCTAACCCTTACCCTTATCCTAACCCGAACCCTAACCCTAACCTCTACCCTAACCCTAACCCTAACCCTTATCCTAACCCTAACCCTAACCCTAACCCTTACTATTACCCTAACCCTTAACCTAACCATAAAACTAACCCTAACCCAAACCCTTACCCTTACCCTAACTCTAACCCTAACCCTAACCCATACTCTTACACTAAACCTAACCCTAACTCTAACCCTTACCCTTACCTTATGCCTAACCCTAAACTTAACCCTTACCCTTACCCTAACTCTAACCCTAACCCTAAACCTAACCATAACCCTAACCCTAACACATAACCTAACCCTAGCCCTAACCCAAACCGTAACCCTAACCCTAACCCTAAACCTAACCCTAACCCTTACCCTTACCCACACCCTAACCCTAAACTTAAACCTAATCCTAACTCTAACCCTAACCCTAAACTTAACCCTAACCCTTACGCTACACCTAACCCTAACCCTAACTCTAACACTTACCCTTAACTTAAACCTAAACCTAACCCTAACCCTTACCCTTTTCCTAACGCTAACCCTAATCCTAAACCTAACCCTAACCCTAAACCTAACACATACCATTACCCTAAACCTAACCCTACCCGTAAACCTAACCATATCCCTAAACCTAACCATATCCCTTACCCTTACCCACACCCTAACCCTAACCTTAAACCTAAACCTAAATCTAAACCTAACCCTAAACTTAACCCTAACTCTAAACTTAACCCTTGTCTTTACCCTAACCCTAACCCTAAACCTAACCCTAACCCTTACCCTTTCCCTAACACTAACCCTAACCTTAACCCTAACACTAACACTGAATCTAACCATAACCCTTACAATAACCATAACCATAAACCTAACCCTAACCCTTACCATTCCCCAACCCTAACTATAACCCTCACCCTTACCCTTACCCTAACCCTAAACCTAACACTGAATCTAACCCTAAACCTAACACTTAATCTAACCTTAACCATAACCCTAAACCTTAACCTAACCCTAAACCTAACCCTTGCCCTTACCCTAAAGCTAACCCTAACCCTAAACCTAAACCATAACCCTAACCCTAACCCTTACCTTTACCGTTACCCTAGCCCTAACCCTAACCCTAACCTTAAGCAGAACACTTACCCTAATCCTAACCCTAACCCTTACCCTTACCCTAACCCTAATGCTAACTCTAACCCTTACCCTAATCCTAACCCTAACCCTTACCCTAACCCTAACAGTAATCCTAACCCAAACCCTAACCCTAAGCCTTAACATAAACCGAACCCGAAACCTAACCCTAACCCTTACCCTAACACTAAACCTAACTGTAACCCTAACCCTAACCTTAACCCTAATCTTAACCCAAACCCTAACCCTTACCCTTACCCTAAATCTAACCCTAAACCTAACATTAAACCTAACCCTAACCCTAACCTTAACCCTAACCTTAACCCTAACCCTTGTCCTTACCCTAACCCTACCCTAAACCTACACCTTACTCTAACCCTAACCCTAAACCTAGCCCTTACACTTACCCAAACCCTAAACCTAACCCTAACTCTAAACCCTAACCCTAACCCTAACCCTAACACTAACCCTTCCCCTTACCCTAATCCTAAACCTAATACTAACCCTAACCTAACCCTACCCTTACCCTAACCCTAACCCTAACCCTAAACCTTACCCTTACACTAAACCTAACCCTAACCTTTCCATAAACCTAACCCTAACCCTAACCCTAAACCTTACCCTTACCTTAACCCTAAACCTAACCTTAAACCTTACCCTTACCCTAACAGTTACCCTTACCCTAATCCTAACCCTTACCTTTACCCTAACCCTAACCCTAATCCTAACCTTAATCCCAACCCTAAACCTTAACCTAACCCTAACACTAACCTTTACCCTAACCCTAACCCTAAACATTACCCTTACCCTAACCCTAACCCTAAACTTAACCCATACACTAAACCTAACCCTAACCCTAACCCTTAACCTAACATTTACCCTAACCCTAACCCTAACCCTAACTCTTACCCTTATCCTAACTTTAACCCTAACCCTAACCCTTATCCTAATCCTAACCCTAACCCTTACCCTAACCCTAACACTAACCCTAACCCTAACCCCTAAACCTAACACTTAATATAACCCTAACCCTAACCCTAACCCTTAACATTAACCTAACCCTAAAACTTACCGTAACCCTAACCCTAACCCTTACCTAACCCTAACCCTAACCCTTACCCTTACCCTAAACCTAACCCTAAACCTAACCCTAAACCTAACCCTAACCCTAACCTTAACCCTAACCCTAACCCTAACCCTTGCCCTTACCCTAACCCTAGCCCTAAACCTAACCCTTACTCTAATCCTAACGCTAAACCTAACTGTTACACTTACCCTAACCCTAAACCTAATCCTAACCATAACCCTAACCCCTAACCCTAACCGAAACCGTAACCCTAACCCGTACCCTTATTCTAACACAAACCCTAACCCTAAAACTTCCCCTTAACCTAAACCCTACCCTAACCCTAACCCTAAACCTAACCCTTATCCTAACTCTAACCCTAATCTTAACCCTTCCCCTTGCCCTAATCTTAAACCTAACCCTAACCCTAACCCTTACCCTTACCCTAAACCTAACCCTAACCCTAACCCTAAACCATGCCCTTACAGTAAACCTAACCCTAACCTTACCATAAACCTAACTCTAAACCTAACCCTAACCCTTACCCTTACCTTAACCCTAACACTAACCCTAAACCTTACCCTTACCCTAACACTTATGCTAATCCTGTCCCTAATCCTAACTTTTACCCTTACTCTAACCCTAACCCTAACCATAACCGCAACCCTAAACCTAACCCTAACCCTAACGCTAACCTTTACCCTAAACCTAACCCTAACACCTACCCTAACACTAACACTTACCCTTACCCTAACCCTAACCCTAAACCTAACCCTTTTCCTAACCCTAACCCAAAACCTAACCCTAACCATTAACCTAACCCTAGCACTAACCCTAACACGTAAACCTAACCCTTACCATAAGCCTAACCCTAAACCTATCCCTAAAACTAACCATAACCCTTACCCTAACCATCACCCTAACACTAACCCCTAACCCTAACCATAACCCTAACACTAACCCTTACCCTTACCCTAACCCTAAACCTAACCCTAATCCTAAACCTAACCCTAACCCTTATCCTTACCCTAACCCTAAAACTAACCCTAACCCTAAACCTTACCCTTACGCTAAACCTAACCCTAACCCTTACGCTAAACCTAACTCTAACCCTAACCCTAACCCTTACCCTTACCTTAACCCTAACCCTAACCCTAACCCTTACCCTTACCCTAACGCTAACCCTAACCCTAACCCTAACAGTAACTCTAAACCTAACACATAACCATACCCTAACCCTAACCCTAACCATAAGCATAATCCTAACCCTAAACCTAAACCTAAACCTAAACCTTACCCTTACCCTCACCCTAACCCTAACCTTAAATCTAACCCTAACTCTAACCCTAACACTAAACTTAACCCTAACCCTTATCCTTACCGTAACCTAAACCTAACCGTAACCCTAAAATTAACCCTTACCTTTACCATAACCCAAACCCTAAACCTAACCCTAATCCTTACCCTTACCCTAAGCCTAACCCTAAACTTAACCCTAAGCCTTACCCTTAACCTAACCCTAACACTAACCCAAAACCTAACCCTAACCCTAACCCTAACTCTTACCCTTACCCTAACCCTAACCCTAACCCTAAATCTAACCCTTAGCATTACCCTAACCCTAACCCTAAACCTAACCCTAACCCTTACCCTTACCCTTACCCTAACCCTAACCCTAACCCTTACCCTAACCCTTACACTAAACCTAACGCTAACCCTAACCCAAACAGTAACTCTAAACCTAACACATAACCTTACCCTAACCCAAACCCTAAACCTAACCCTAATGCTTACCCTTACCCTAAGCCTAACCCTAACCCTAAGCCTAAACCTAAATTTAACCCTAAGCCTTACCCTTAACCTAACCTTAACACTAACCCAAAACCTAACCCGAACCCTAACCCTAACTCTTACCCTTACCCTAACCCTAACCTAACCCTAAATCTAACCCTTACCCTTACCCTAACCCTAACCCTAAACCTAACCCTAAACCTAAACCTAACCCTTACCCTCACCCTAAACCTAACCCTAAACCTAACCCTAACCCTAACCATAAACCTAACCCTAACCCTAACCCTAACACTTGCCCTTACCCTAACCCTAACACTAAACCTCACCCTAACCCTAACCCTAACCCCTAACCCTAGCCCTAACCCAAACCTTTACCCTTACCCTAACCCTAACCCTAACCAGAACACTTATCCTAACCCTAACAGTAACCCTTACCCTTACCTTAACCATAACCCTAACCCTAATCCTAACACATACCTTACTCTAACCCTAACCCTAACCGTAACCCTAAACCTAACCCTAAACCTAACCGTAACCCTAACCCTAACCCTAACCCTTACATTAACCCTAACCTTAACGCCAACACTACACCTAACCCTAACCCTAACCCTAACCCTTACCCTTACCCTAACTCTAACCCTAACCATAACCGTAACCATAACCCTAACCCTTACCCTAACTCTAACCCTAACCTTAAACCTAACACTAATCCTAACCCTAACCCTAACCCTTACCATAACTCTTACCCTAAACATAACCCTTAACTTAACCCCAGCCCCAAACCTAACCCTAACCCTAACACTTAACCTAACACTTACCCTAACCCTAAACCTAACCCTAACCCTTACCCTAACCCTAACCCGAACCCTAACCCCTAACCCTAACCCTTAACCTAACACTAAGCCTAACCCTAACCCTAAACCTTATCCTTACGCTATCCCTAAACCTAACTCTAAACCTAACCCTAAATCAAACCCTAAGCTTAACCCTAAACCTAACCCTAACCCTTACCCTTCCCCTAACCCTAACCCTAAACCTAACCCTAACCCTAAACCTAACCCTAACCTTAACCCTAACCCTAACCTTAACCTTACCCTAACCCTAATTCTAAACCTAACAGTAACCCAGCCATAACCCTAACCCTAACCCTTACCCTACCATAACCCGAAACCTAACCCTAACCCTAACCCCTAAGCCTAAACCTAACCCTAACCCTTACCCTTATCCTAACCCTAACCCTAACCCAAACACTTACCCTTACCCTAAACCCTACCCTAATCCTAACACTAACCCTAACCCTTACTATAACCGTAACCCTAACCCTTACCTTTACACTAACCCTAACCCTAAACCTGATCCTAACCCTAAACCTAACCCTAAAACTAACCCTTGCCCTGTATCTAACCCTTACCCTAACACTAACCAGAATACCTAACCCTAAACCTAACCCTAATCCTTACCCTTACCCTTACCCTAACACTAAAAATAACCTTAACCCTAACCCTAACCCTAACCCTTACCCATATCCTAACCCTAACCCTAACCCTAAACCTTACCCTTACCCTAACCCTAAACCTAACCCTTACCCTAAACCTAACCCTAATCTTAACCCTTACCCTTACCTTAACCCTAACCCTAACCCTAATCCTTACCCTTACCCTAACCCTAAATCTAACCTTAACCCCAACCCTAAACCTACCCTAACCGTAACCCTACCACTTACCCTTTCCCGAACCCTATCCCTAAACCTAACCCTAACCCTAACCATAATCCTTACCCTAACCCTAACCCTAATCCTAACTCTAACCCTTACCCTTAGCCTAACCCTAACCCTAAACGTAAACATAACCCTAACCCTAACCTTACCCTAAACCTTACTCTTACCCTAACCTTAACCCTAACCCTAACCCTAACCCTTACCCTTAGCATAACCCTAAACCTAAACCTAACATTGACCCTTACTCTTACCCTCACCCTAACCCTAACCTTAACCCTAACCCGAACCCAACCCTAACCCTAACCCTAACCTTAACCCTAACCCTTATCTTTACCCTAACAGTAACACTAACCCTAACCCCAAACCTAACTCTAACCCTAAATCTAAACCTTACCCTTACCTTAACCCTAACCCTAACCCTAAACTTAACCCCTCAGCCTAACCCTAACCCTAACGCTAACCCTTACCCTTATCCTAACCCTAAACATAACCCTAACCCTTAACCTTATCCTAACCCTAAACCTAACCTTAACCCTAACCATAACTCTACCCCTTACCCTAACCCTAACCCTAACCCTAACCCTAAATCTTACCCTTACCCTAACCCTAACCCTAACCCTAAACCTAACACTTACCCTCACACTAATCCTAACCATTACCCTAACACTAACTCTAACCCTTACCCTAACCCTAACCCAAACCCTAACCCCTAACCCTAACTCTTAACATAACACTAAGCCTAACCCTAAACCTAAACCTTACCCTTACCCTAACCCTAAACCTAACTCTAACCCTAACCCTAAACTTAACCCTAACCCTACCCCTTACCCTTACCCTAACCCTAACACTAAACCGAACCCTAACACTAACCCTAACCCTAACCTTAACCCTTACCCTAACCCTAACCCTAAACCTAACACAAGCCCAGCCCTAACCCTAACAGTAACCCTAACACTAACCCTTACCCTAACCCTAACCCTAACCCTACCTCTAAAACTACCCCTAAGCCTAACCCTAACCCTAACCCTAACCCTTACCCTTATCCTAACCCTAACCCTAAACCTAACACTTACCCTTACCCTAAACCCTACCCTAAGCCTAACGCTAAACCTAACCCTTACCCTAACCCTAACCCTAAACCTTACCTTTACCCTAACCCTAAACATAAACCTAACCCTAAACCTAAACGTAACCCTAACCCTTACCCTAACCCTAACCCTTACCCTTACCCTAATACTAACCCTAAACCTAACCCTAACCCTAGCCCTTACTCTTATCCTAACCCTAACCCTAACCCTAACCCTAAACCTTACCCTTACCCTAACCCTAACCCTAACCCTTAACCAAAACCTAACCCTAAACCTAACCCTTACCGTTACCCTAACCCTAAACCTAACCCTAAACCTTACCCTTACCCTAAACCTAACTCTAACCCTAAACCTAACACTAACCCTAACCCTAACACATATTCTTAACCTACCCCTAAACCTAACCAAAACAGTAACCCTAACCCTGACCCTAATCCTAACCATTACTATTACCCTAACCCTAACCCTAACCCTAACCCTAAACGTAACCCTTATCCTAACCCTAACCCTAAACCTAACCGTAACCCTTAACCTAACCCTAACACTAATCCTACCCACTAACCCTAACCCTCACCTTCACCCTAACCCTAACCCTAACCATAACGCTAACCCTAACACTTACACTTACCCTAAACCTTACCCTAAATCTAACATTACCCCTAACCCATAACCCTAACCCTTACCCTTACCCTAACCCTAACCCTAACCCTAACCCTAACCCTTACCCTAATCCTAACCCTAACCCTTACCCTAACCCTAACCCAAAACTTAACCCCAACACTAACCCTTAACCTAACACTAACCTAACACTAACCCTACACCTTAACCTTACCCTAACCCTAAACCTAACTCTAACCCTAACCCTAACCCTAACCCTAAACTTAACCCTAACCCTAAACCTACCCCTTGCCCTTACCCTAACACTAACCCTAAACCTAACCCTAACCCTAACCCTAACCTTAATACTAACATTAACCCTAACCCTTACCCTTACCCTAACCCTAAACCTAACCCTAACCCTAACACTTACCCTTATCCTAAACCCTACCCTAACCCTAACGCTAACCCTAACCCTTACACTAACCCTAACCCTAACCCTTACCCTTACTCTAACCCTAAACATAAACCTAACCCAAACCCTAAACCTAACCCGAACCCTTACCCTAACTCTAACCCTTACCCTTACCCTAACCGTACCCTCAACCTAACCCTAAACCTAAACCTAAGCCTTACCCTTACCCTAACACTAACCCTAACCTTAACCCTAACCCTAACCCTTACATTAACCCTTACTTTAACCTTACATTAACGCTAACGCTAACACTTACCCTAACCCTAACCCTAACCCTAACCCTTACATTAACCCTTACTTTAACCTTACATTAACGCTAACGCTAACACTTACCCTAACCCTAACCCTAACCATTACCGTTACCCTAACTCTAACCCTAACCTTAACCCCAACCCTAAACCTAAAACTAACCGTAACCCTTACCCTAACACTTACCCTACCCCTAATTCTAACCCTAACCCTAACACTTACCTTACCCTAACCCTAACCCTTACACTAACCCTAACACTAACCCTAACCCTAACCCTAACCCTTACCCTTACCCTAACCTTATTCCTAACCTTAACCCCAACCCAAAATCTAACCCCAACCCTAAACCAACCCTTACCCTAACAATAACCCTAACCCTTACCCTTACCCAAACCCTAACCCTAAACTTAACCCAAACCCTAACCCTAACCCTAACCCTATCCTAACCCTAACACTTACCCTTACCCTAACCCTAACCCTAACCCTAACCCTTACCCTAATCCTAACCCTAACCCTTTCCCTAACCCTAACACTAACCCTAACCCTAACCCTAACCCTTACCCTTACCCTAACCCTATCCCTAACCTTAACCCCAACCCTGAACCTAACCCTAACCCTAACCCTAACCCTAACACTAAAACTAACCCTAACCCTAACCCTAACCCTAACGCTAACCCTTACCCTTATCTTAACCCTAACCCTACCCCTTACCCTTACACTAACCCTAAACCTAACTTTAACCCTACCCCAACCCTTACCCTTACCCTTACCCTAACCCTAACCCTAACCCTAACCCTTACCCTTACCCTAACGCTAACCCTAACCCTAACCCTAACAGTAACTCTAAACCTCACACATAACTTTACCCTAACCCTAACCCTAACCCTAACCATAACCCTAACCCTAACCCTAAACCTAACCCTAAAACTTACCCTTACCCTCACCCTAACCCTAACCTTAAACCTAACCCTAACTCTAACCCTAACACTAAACTTAACCCTAACCCTTATCCTTACCGTAACTTAACCTAACCGTAACCCTAAAATTAACCCTTACCTTTACCCTAACCCCTACCCTAAACCTAACCCTAATTCTTACCCTTACCCTAAGCCTAACCCTAAACCTAAGCCTAACCCTAAACTTAACCCTAAGCCTTACCCTTAACCTAACCCTAACACTACCCCAAAACCTAACCCTAACCCTAACCGCAGCTCTTACCCTTACCCTAACCCTATCCCTAACCCTAAATCTAACCCTTATCCTAACCCTAACCCTAACCCTAACCCTTACCCTCACCCTAACCCTAACCCTAAACCTAACCCTAACCCTAACCCTAAACCTAACCCTAACCCTAACACTTGCAATTATCCTAAACCTAACCCTAAACCTCACCCTAACTCTAACCCTAACCCCTAACCCTAACCCTAACCCAAACCGTTACCCTTACCCTAACCCTAACCCTAACCCTAACCTTAACCAGAACACTTATCCTAACCCTAACCCTAACACTAAAGCTTACGCTTACCCTTACCCTAACACTAAACCTAACCCTAACCCTAACCCTAACCATAACCCTAAAACTTACTCTTACCCTAAACCTAACCCTAACCCTTACCCTAAACCTAACCCTAACCCTAACACTTACCCTTACCTTAACCCTAACCCTAACCTTAACCCTAACACATACCCTTACTCTAACCCAAACCCTAACCCTAACCGTAACCCTAAACCTAACCCTAAACCTAACCGTAACCCTAACCCTAACCCTAACCCTTACCCTAACCCTAACCTTAACCCCAACACTACACCTAACCCTAACCATAACCCTAACCCTAACCCTTACCCTTTACGTAACACTAACCCTGACCCTAACCCTAAACATAACCCTAACCCTAACACAGAATCTAACTCTTACACTAACCCTAACCCTAACCCTTACCAAACCTAACCCTAAACCTTACTCTAACCGTAACCCTAACCCTTACGTAACCCTAACCCAAACCTTTACCCTAACCCTAACCCTAAACCTAACCCTAACCTTAACCCTAACCCTAACATTAACCCTTACCCTTACCTTAAACCTAGCCCTAAACCTAACCCTAAACCTAACCGTAACCCTAACCCTAACCCTAACCCTTACCCTAACACTAACCATAACCCCAACACTACACCTAAACCTAACCCTAACCCTAACCCTTACCCTTACCCTAACACTAACCCTAACACTAACCCTGACCTTAACTGTAACCCTTAACCTAACCCTAACCCTAACCCTAACCCTAAACCTAACACTAACACTAACACTGAATCTAACCCTTACACTAACCCTAACCCTAACCCTTACCAAACCTAACCCTAAACCTAACTCTAACCCTAACCCTAACCCTAACCCTAACCCTTACCTTAACCCTAAACCAAACCCTTACCCTAACCCTGACCCTAAACCTAACCCTAACCTTAACCCTAACCCTAACCCTAACCCTAACCCTTACCCTTACCCTTACCCTTAACCTAACCTTAAACCTAACCCTAAACCTAACCATAACCATAACCTAAACCCTAACCCTAACCCTAACCATTGCCCTTACACTAACCCTAGCCCTAAACCTAACCCTTACTCTAACCCTAACCCTAAAGCTAACCCTTACACTTACCCTAACCCTAACCCTAACCCCTAACCTAAACCAAAACCTAAACCTAACCCTTACCCTTATTCTAACAGTAACCCTAACCCTAATACTTCCCCTTACCCAAAACCCTACCCTAACCCTAACCCTAAACCTAACCCTTACCCTAACCCTAACACTAACCCTAACCCTTCCCCTTACCCTAATCCTAAACCTAACCCTAACCCTTACCCTTACCCTAACCCTAACACTAACCCTAACCCTAAACCTTGCCCTTAGAGTAAACCTAACCCTAACCTTACCCTAAACCTAACTCTAAACCTAACCCTAACCCTTACCTTTACCTTAACCCTAACACTAACCATAAACCTTACCCTTACCCTAACACTTATGCTAACCCTAACCCTAACCCTAACCTTTACCCTTGCTCTAACCCTAACCCTAACCATAACCCCAACCCTAAACGTAAACCTAACCCTAACCCTAACCTTTACCCTAACCCTAACCCTAACCCTTACCCTAACACTAACACTTACCCTTACCCTAACCCTAACCCTAACCCTAACCCTTTTCCTAACCCTAACCCTAAACCTAACCCTAACCATTAACCTAACCCTAACACTAACCCTAACCCCTAAACCTAACCCTTACCATAACCCTAACCCCAACACTAACCATAACCCCTAAACCTAACCCTGACCCTAACACTAACCCCTAACTCTAACCATAACCCTAACACTAACCCTTAACCTTACCCTAACCCTAAAACTAACCCTACCCCCAACCCTAAACCTAACTCTTATCCTTACCCTAACACTAACACTAACCCTAACGCTAAACGTTACACTTACCCTAAACCTGACCCTAACCATTACGCTAAACCTAACCCTAACTCTAACCCTAACCCTTACCCTTACCTTAACCCTAACCATAACCCATACCCTTACCCTAACGCTAACCCTAACCCAAACCCTAACAGTAACTCTAACCCTAACCTTTATCCTTATCCTAACCCTAATCCTAACCCTAACCATAACCTACCAGAAACCTAACCCTAACGCTTACCCTTACCCTCACCCTAACCCTAACCTTAAACCTAACCCTAACTCTAACCCTAACCCTAAACTTAACCCTAACCCTTATCCTTACCGTAACCTAAACCTAACCCTAACCCTAACCCTAACCCTAAACTTAACCCTTACCTTTACCCTAACCCCAACCCTAAACCTAAACCTAATCCTTACAATTATCCTAAGCCTAACCATAACCCTAAGCCTAACCCTAAACTTAACCGTAAGCCTTACCCTTAACCTAACCCTACCACTAACCCAAAACCTAACCCTAAACCTAACCGTAACTCTTACCCTTACCCTAACCCTAACCCTAACCCTAAATCTAACCCTTACCCTTACCCTAAACCTAACCCTAAACCTAACACTAATCCTAACCCTAACCCTAACCCTTACCATAACTCTAACCCTAACACTTATCCTAACCCTAACACTAACCCTAACCCTAACTCTAACACTTACCCTAACACGAACCCTAACCCTAACCCTTACCCTTACCCTAACCCTAACCCTAACCCTTACCCTAACCCTAACCCTAACCCCTAACCCTAACCATTAAGGTAACCCTAACCCTAACCTTAACCCTTACCCTTACCCTAACCCTATTCCGATCTCTAACCCTAACCCTAACCGTAACCCTAAGCCTAACCCTTAACCTAACCCTAACCCTAACCCTTACCCGAACATTAACCCCAACCCTAACCCTTACCCTAACCCTAACCATAACCCCTAACCCTAACCATTAAGGTAACCCTAACCCTAACCTTAACCCTTACCCTTACCCTAACCCTATTCCGATTTCTAACCCTAACCCTAACCGTAACCCTAAGCCTAACCCTTAACCTAACCCTAACCCTAACCCTTACCCTAACATTAACCCTAACCCTAACCTTAACCCTAACCCTAACCCTAACCCTAACCCTTACCCTTACCCTAACCCTAACCCTAAACCTAACCCTAACCCTAACCCTAACCCCTAACCCTAACCCTAACCCTAACCCTCACCCTTATCCTAACCCTAATCCTAAACCTGACACTTACACTTATCCTAACCCCTACCCTAACCCAAACCCTAACCATAACCCTTACCCTTAACCTAACCATAACCTAAACCTAACCTTAACCCTAACCCTAACCCTTGCTCTTACCCTAACCCTAACAATAAACTTAACACTAACCCTAACACTACCCCTAACCGTAACGCTAACCCTTACCCTTAACCTAACCATAACCTAAACCTAACCTTAACCCTAACCCTAACCCTTGCTCTTACCCTAACCCTAACAATAAACTTAACACTAACCCTACCCTACCCCTAACCCTAACGATAAACCTTACCCTTACCCTAACCCTAACACTAAAACTAACCGTAACCCTAACCCTAACCCCTAACCCTAACCCTAACCCTAACCCTTACCCTTATTCTAACCCTAACCCTAACCCTAAGACTTACCCTTATCGTAAACCTTACCCTAATCCTAACCCTAACCCTCACCCTAACCCTAACCCTAAACCTAACCCTTACCCTTACAATAACCCTAAACTTAACAATAACCCTAACCCTAACCCTTACCCTTACCCTAACCCTAACCCTAACCCTAACCCTAAACTTTACCCTTACACTAAACCTAACCCTAACCCTTACCCTAACCTCACCCTAACCCTAACCCTAACCCTTACCCTTACCTTAACCCCAAACATAACCCTAAACCTTGCCCTTACCCTAACACTTACCCTAATCCTAAACCTAACCCTAACCATAACTCTTACCCTTACCCTAACCCTAACACTAAACTTACCCCAACCCTAAACCAAACAATAATCCTAACCCTAACCCTTACCCTAACCCTAAACCTAAACCTAACCCTAACCCTAACACTTATCCTTACCCTAACCTTAATCCTAAACCTAACCCTAACCCTAACCCTTTTCCTAACCATATCCCTAACTGTAACCCTAATCCTAACCCTTAACCTAACCCTAACACTAACCCTAACCCACAACACTAATCCTTACACTAACACTAACCCTAACCCTAACCGCTAACCCTAACACTAACACTAACCCCTAACCCTAACCCTAACCCTAACCCTTACCAATATCCTAACCCTAACCCTAACACTAACACTTACCCTTACCCTAACCCTAACCCTAACCTAAATCTAACCCTTACCCATACAGTAAACCTAACCCTAAACCTAACCCTAACCCTTACGCTACACCTAACCCTAACCCTAAACTTTACCCTAGCCCTAACCTTAACCCCAACACTAACCCTGACCCTAACACTTACCCTAACCCTAACCCTAACATTAACCCCAACCCTAAACCTAGCCCTAACCCTACCCTAACACTAACACTTACCATTACCCTAACCCTAACCCTAACCCCTAACACTAACCCTCACCCTAACCCTAACCCTAACACTACCCCTAACCACTAACCCTAACCCTAACCCTAACACTAACCTCTAAGGCTAAACCTAACCCTAACCCTTACCCTTATCCTAACCCGAACCCTAACCCTAAAGCTTACCCTAACCCTAACACTAACCCTAACCCTTACTCTTACCCTAACCCTAAATCTAACCATAAACCTAACCCTAACCCAAACCCTTACCCTTACCCTTACACTAACCCTAACCCTAACCCTAAACCATACCCTTACACTAAACCTAACCCTAACCCTAACTCTAACCCATACTCTTACCTTAACCCTAACCCTAAACTTAACCCTTACCCTTGCCCTAACTCTAACCCTAACCCTAAACCTAACCGTAACCCTAACCCTAACACATACCCTTACACTAGCCCTTACCCTAACCGTAAACCTAACCCTAAACCTAACCCTAACCCTTACCCTTACCCACACCCTAACCCTAAACTTAAACCTAATCCTAACTCTATCCCTGACCCTAAACTTAACCCTAACTCTTACGCTACACCTAACCCTAACACTAACTCTAACACTTACCCTTACCCTAAACCTAAACCTAACCCTAACCCTTACCCTTTTCCTAACGCTAACCCTAACCCTAAACCTAACCCTAACCCAAAACCAAACGCATACACTTACCCTTAACCTAATCCTAACCGTAACCCTAACCCTATCCCTAAACCTAACCATAACCCTTACCCTTACCCACACCCTAAACCTGACCTTAAACCTAACCCTAAATCTAAACCTAACCCTAAACTTAACCCTAACCCTTATCCTTACCCTAACCCTAACACTAACTCTAACCCTAAACCTAACCCTAACTCTAAACTTAACCCTTATCTTTACCCTAACCCTAACCCTAAACCTTACCCTAACCCTTACCCTTACCCTAACCCTAATCCTAAACCAAACCCTGACTTTAACTGTAACCCTTACCCTAACCCTAACCCTAACCCTAACCCTAACACTGAATCTAACCCTAACCCTTACAATAACCAAAACCCTAAACCTAACCCTAACCCTTAGCATTCCCCAACCCTAACTCTAACCCTAACACTTACCCTTACCCTAACCCTAACCCTAACACTGAATCTAACCCTAACCCTAAACCTAAACCTTACCCTAATCCTAAACCTAACCCATAACCCTAACCCTAATCCTTACCTTTACCGATACCCTAGACCTAACCCTAACCGTTACCCTAACCAGAACACTTACCCTAACCCTAACCCTAACCCTTACCCTTACCCTAACCCTAACGCTAACCCTAACCCTTACCCTAATCCTAACCCTAACCCTTACCCTAACCCTAACACTAATCCTAACCCAACCCCCAACCCTAACCCTTAACATAAACCGAACCCGAAACCTAACCCTAACCCTTACCCTTACCCTAACCCTAAACCTAACTCTAACCCTAACCCTAACCTTAACCCTAACCCTAACCCTAACCGTAACCCTTACCCTTACCCTAAACCTAACCCTAAACCTAACACTAAACCTAACCCTAACCCTAAACTTAACCCTAAAACTAACCCTAACCCTTGCCCTTACCCTAACCCTACCCTAACCCTAAACCTTACTCTAACCCTAACCCTAAACCTAACCCTTACACTTACCCTAACCCTAAACCTAACCCGAACCCTAACCCTAACCCTAATCCTAAACCTAACCCTTACCCTAACCCTAAACCTAACCAGAACACTTACCCTAACCCTAACCCTAACCCTTACCCTTACCCTAACCCTAACTCTAACCCTAACCCTAACCCTAATCCTAACCCTAACCCTTACCCTAACCCTAACACTAATCCTAACCCAACCCCCAACCCTAACCCTTAACATTAACCGAACCCGAAACCTAACCCTAACCCTTACCCTTACCCTAACCCTAAACCTAACTCTAACCCTAACCCTAACCTTAACCCTAACCCTAACCCTAACCCTTACCCTTACCCTAAACCTAACCCTAAACCTAACACTAAACCTAACCCTAACCCTAACCTTAACCCTAACCCTAACCCTAACCCTTGCCCTTACCCTAAACCTAACCTAACCCTAAACCTTACTCTAACCCTAACCCTAAACCTAACCCTTACACTTACCCTAACCCTAAACCTAACCCTAAACCTAACCCCTAACCCTAACCCTAACCCTAAACCTAACCCTTACCCTAACCCTAACCCGAACACTATCCCTTCCCCTAAACCTAACCCTTACCGTTACCCTAACACTAAACCTAACATTAACCCTAACCCTAACCCTAACCCTTACGCTTACCCTAACCCTAATCCTAACCCTAAACCTTACCCTTACACTAAACCTAACCCTAACCTTTCCATAAACCTAACCCTAACCCTAACCATAAACCTTACCCTTACCTTAACCCTAACCCTAACCTTAAACCTTACCCTTACCCTAACAATTACCCTAACCCTAAGCCTAACCCTTACTTTTACCCTTACCCTAACCCTAATCCTAACCTTAATCCCAACCCTAAACCTTAACCTAACCCTAACACTAAACTTTACCCTAACCCTAACCCTAACCATTACCCTTACCCTAACCCTAACCCTAAACTTAACCCATACCCTAAACCTAACCCTAACCCTAACCCTTAACCTAACACTTAATCTAACCCTGACCCTAACACTATTACCCTTACCCTAATCCTAACCCTAACCCTAACCCTTACCCTAATCCTAACCCTAACCCTAACCGTTACCCTAACCCTATCACTAACCTAACCCTAACCCCTAACCCTAACCCTTAATATAACCCTAACCCTAACCATAACCCTTACCATTACCTTAACCCTAAACCTTACTGTAACCCTAACCCTAACCCTTACCCTAACCCTAACCCTAACCCTAACCCTAAACTTAACCCTAACCCTAACCCTAACCCTTACCCTTACCCTAAACCTAATCCTAAACCTAACCCTAAACCTAACCCTAACCCTAACCTTAAACCTAACCCTAACCCTACCCCTTGCCCTTACCCTAACCCTGGCCCTAACCCTAACACTTACTCTAACCCTAACCCTAAAACTAACCGTTACACTTACCCTAACCCTAACCCTAACCCTAACCCTAACCCGAACCCTTACCCTTACCCTAACCCTAAACCTAACTCTAACCCTAAACCTAACCTTAACCCTAACCCTAACCCTAACCCTTACCATTACCCTAAACCTAACCCTAAACCTAACACTAAACCTAACCCTAACCCTAACCTTAACCCTAACCCTAACCCTTGCCCTTACCCTTACCCTACCCTAAACCTAAACCTTACTCTAACCCTAACCCTAAACCTAATCCTTACACTTACCCTAACCCTAAACCTAACCCTAACCCTAACCCCTAACCCTAACCCTAACCCTAAACCTAACACTTACCCTAACCCTAACCCTAACACTATCCCTTCCCCAAACCCTAACCCTTACCCTTACCCTATCACTAAACCTAACATTAACCCTAACCCTAACCCTAACCCTTACCCTTACCCTAACCCTTATCCTAACCCTAAACCTTACCCTTACACTAAACCTAACCCTAACCTTTCCATAAACCTAACCCTAACCCTAACCATAAACCTTACCCTTACCTTAACCCTAACCCTAACCTTAAACCTTACCCTTACCCTAACAGTTACCCTAACCCTAACCCTAACCCTTACTTTTACCCTTACCCTAACCCTAATCCTAACCTTAATCCCAACCCTAAACCTTAACCTAACCCTAACACTAACCTTTACCCTAACCCTAACTCTAACCATTCCCCTTACCCTAACCCTAACCCTAAACTTAACCCATAAAATAAACCTAACCCTAACCCTAACCCTAACCCTTACCCTAATCCTAACCCTAACCCTAACCCTTACCCTAATCCTAACCCTAACCCTTACCCTAACCCTAGCACTAACCCTAACCCTAACCCCAACCCTAACCCTTAATATAACCCTAACCCTAACCCTAACCCTAACCCTAACCCTTACCATTACCTTAACCCTAAACCTTACCGTAACCCTAACCCTAAACCTTACCCTAACCCTAACCCTAACCCTAACCCTAACCTTAACCCTAACCCTAACCCTAACCCTTACCCTTACCCTAAACCTAATCCTAAACCTAACCCTAAACCTAACCCTAACCCTAACCTTAAACCTAACCCTAACATTACCCCTTGCCCTTACCCTAACCCTGGCCCTAACCCTAACCCTTACTCTAACCCTAACCTAAAACTAACCGTTACACTTACCCTAACCCTAAACCTAACCCTAACCCTAACCCCTAACCCTAACCCAAACCCTAACCCTAACCCGTACCCTTATTCTAACACTAACCCTAACCCTAACACTTCCCCTTACCCTAAATTCTACCCTAACCCTAACCCTAAACCTAACCCTTATCCTAACCCTAACCCTAATCCTAACCCTTCCCCTTGCCCTAATCTTAAACCTAACCCTAACCCTAACCCTTACCCTTACCCTAACCATAACCCTAACCCTAAACCATGCCCTTACAGTAAACCTAACCCTAACCTTACCATAAACCTAACTCTAAACCTAACCATAACCCTTACCCTTAACTTAAACCTAACACTAACCCTAAACCTTACCCTTACCCTAACACTTATGCTAACCCTATCCCTAATCCTAACCTTTACCCTAACACTAACCCTAACCCTAACCCTAACCTTTACCCTAACCCTAACCCTAACCCCTACCCTAACACTAACACTTAATCTTACCCTAACCCTAACCTTAACCCTAACCCTTTTCCTAACCCTAACCCTAAACCTAACCCTAACCATTAACCTAACCCTAACACTAACCCTAACCCCTAAACCTAACCCTTACCATAAGCCTAACCCTAAACCTATCCCTAACACTAACCATAACCCTTACCCTAACCATCACCCTAACACTAAACCCTAACCCTAACCATAACCCTAACACTAACCCTTAACCTTACCCTAACCCTAAACCTAACCCTAACCCTAACCCTTACGCTAAACCTAACCCTAACCCTAACACTTACCCTTACCTTAACCCTAACCCTAAGCCTAACCCTTACCCTAACCCTAACGCTAACCCTAAACCTAACCCTAACATTACCTCTAAACCTAACACATAACCTTACCCTAACCCTAACCCTAACCTTAACCATAACTCTAACCCTAACCCTAAACCTAACCCTAAACCTTACCCTTACCCTCACCCTAACCCTAACCTTAAATCTAACCCTAACTCTAACCCTAACACTAAACTTAACCCTAACCCTTATCCTTACCGTAACCTAAACCTAACCGTAACCCTAAAATTAACCCTTACCTTTACCATAACCCAATCCCTAAACCTAACCCTAATCCTTACCCTTACCCTAAGCCTAAACCTAAACTTAACCCTAAGCCTTACCCTTAACCTAACCCTAACACTAACCCAAAACCTAACCCTAACCCTAACCCTAACTCTTACCCTTACCATAACCCTAAACCTAACCCTAAATCTAACCCTTAACCTTACCCTAACCCTAACCCTAAACCTAACCCTAACCCTTACCCTCACCCTAATCCTAACCCTAAACCTAACCCTAACCCTAACCCTAAACCTAACCCTAACCCTAACCCTAACACTTGCCCTTACCCTAACCCTAACCCTAACCCTAAACCTCACCCTAACCCTAACCCTAACCCCTAACCCTAACCCTAACCCAAACCTTTACCCTTACCCTAACCCAAACCCTAACCCTAACCCTAACCAGAACACTTATCCTAACCCTAACCCTAACACTAACACTTACCCTTACCTTAAACCTAACCCTAACCCTAACCCTAACACATACCCTTACTCTAACCCTAACCCTAACCCGAACCATAACCCTAAACCTAACCCTAAACCTAACCGTAACCCTAATCCTAACCCTAACCCTTACCCTAACCCTAACCTTAATCCCAACACTACACCTAACCCTAACCCTAACCCTTACCCTAAACCTCACCCTTACCCTAACACTAACCCTAACCCTAACCCTAACCATAAGCCTGACCCTTACCCTAACTCTAACCCTAAACCTAACCCTAACCTTAAACCTAACACTAATCCTAACCTAACCCTAACCCTTACCATAACACTAACCCTAACACTTATCCTAAACCTAACCCTAACCCTAACCCTAACCCTAACACTTACCCTAACACGAACCCTAACCCAAACCCTTACCCTTACCCTAACCCTAACCCGAACCCTTACCCAACCTTAACCCTAACCCCTAACCCTAACCATTAACCTAACCCTAACCCTAACCCTAACCCTAACCCTTACCATTAGCCTAACCCTAATCCTAAACCTAACCCTAACCCTAATCCTAAACCTAAACTTAACCCTAACCCTAACCCTTGCTCTTACCCTAACCCTAACAATGAACTTAACACTAACTCTAACCCTAACCCTAACCCTGACGCTAACCCTTACCCTTACCCTAACCCTAACCCTAAACCTCACCCTAACCCTAACCCTAACCCTAACCCTAACACTGAATCTAACCCTAACCCTTTCAATAACCAAAACCCTAAACCTAACCCTAATCCTTAGCATTCCCCACCCCTAACTCTAACCCTAACACTTACCCTTACCCTAACCCTAACCCTAACACTGAATCTAACCCTAACCCTAAACCTAAACCTTACCCTACTCCTAAACCTAACCCATAACCCTAAACCTAACCCTTACCTTTACCGTTACCCTAGCCCTAACCCTAACCCTAACCAGAACACTTACCCTACGCCTAACCCTTACCCTTACCTTAACCCTAACGCTAACCGTAACCCTTACCCTAATCCTAACCCTAACCCTTACCCTAACCGTAACACTAATCCTAACCCAATCCCCAACCCTAACCCTTAACATAAACCGAACCCGAAACCTAAACCGAACCCTTACCCTTACCCTAACCCTAAACCTAACTCTAAGCCTAACCCTAACCTTAACCCTAACCCTAACCCTAACCCTAACCCTTACCCTTACCCTAAACCTAACCCTAAACCTAACACTAAACCTAACCCTAACCCTAACCTTAACCCTAACCCTAACCCTAACCCTTGCCCTTACCCTAACCCTACCCTAACTCTAAACCTTACTCTAACGCTAACCCTAAACCTAACCCTTACACTTACCCTAACCCTAAAACTAACCCTAACCCTAACCCCTAACCCTAACCCTAAACCTAACCCTTACCCTAACCCTAAACCTAACAATAACCCTTCCCCTAACCCTAACCCTTACCCTTACCCTAACACTAAACCTAACATTAACCCTAACCCTAACCCTAACCCTTACCCTTACCCTAACCCTAATCCTAACCCTAAACCTTACCCTTACACTAAACCTAACCCTAACCTTTCCATTAACCTAACCCTAACCCTAACCCTAAACCTTACCCTTACCTTAACCCTAACCCTAACCTTAAACCTTACCCTTACCCTAACAGTTACCCTAAACCTAACCCTAACCCTTACTTTTACCCTTACCCTAACCCTAATCCTAACCTTAATCCCAACCCTAAACCTTAACCTAACCCTAACACTAAACTTTACCCTAACCCTAACCCTAACCATTACCCTTACCCTAACCCTAACCCTAAACTTAACCCATACCCTAAACCTAAACCTAACCCTTAAAATAACACTTACCCTAACCCTAACCCTAACACTATTACCCTTACCCTAATCCTAACCCTAACCCTAACCCTTACCCTAATCCTAACCCTAACCCTTACCCTAACCATAGCACTAACCCTAACCCTAACCCCTAACCCTAACCCTTAATATAACCCTAACCCTAACCATAACACTTACCATTACCTTAACCCTAAACCTTACCGTAACCCTAACCCTAACACTTACCCTAACCCTAACCCTAACCCTAACCCTAAACTTAACCCTAACCCTAACCCTAACCCTAACCCTAACCCTAACCCATAACCCTTACCCTTACCTTAACCCTAACACTAACCCTAAACCTTACCCTTACCCTAACACTTATGCTATCCCTATCCCTAATCCTAACCTTTACCCTAACACTAACCCTAACCCTAACCCTAACCCTAACCTTTACCCTAAACCTAACCCTAACCCCTACCCTAACAATAACACTTAATCTTACCCTAACCCTAACCATAACCCTAACCCATTTCCTAACCCTAACCCTAAACCTAACCCTATCCATTAACCTAACCCTAACACTAACCCTAACCCCTAAACCTAACCCTTACCATAAGCCTAACCCTAAACCTATCCCTAACACTAACCATAACCCTTACCCTAACCATCACCCAAACACTAACCCCTAACCCTAACCATAACCCTAACACTAACGCTAAACCTTACCCTTACACTAAACCTAACCCTAACACTTACCCCAAACCTAAACCTAACCCTAACCCTTACCCTTACCTTAACCCTAACAATAACCCTAAACCTTGCCCTTACCCTAACACTTACCCTAACCCTAACCCTAACCCTTACCATTACCCTTACCCTAACCCTAACCTTACCCCCAAACCTAAACCTAAACCTAATCCTAATCCTAACCCTTACCCTAACCCTAACCCTAAACCTAACCCTAACTCTAGACCTTATCCTTACCCTAAACCTAATCCTAACCCTAACCCTATCCCTAACACTTATCCTAACCCTAACCCTAACCATGACCCTAACCCTAACCCTTAACCTAACCCTAACACTAACCCTAACCCTAACCAAACCCTTACCCTTATCCTAACCCTAACCCTAACCCTAACAGTTACCCTTACCCTAATCCCTACCCTAACCCTAACATTAACACTAACATTTACCCTTACCCTAACCCTAAATCTAACTCTTACCCTTACACTAACCTTAACCCTAAACCTAACGCTAACCCTTACGCTAAACCTAACCCTAACCCTAACCCTAACTTTACCCTAACCCTAACATTAACCCCAACCATAAACCTAACCCTAACCCCAACCCTAACCCTTACCCTAACCCTAACCCTAGCCCTAACACTAACACTTATCCTTACCCTAACCCAAACCCTAACCCTAACACTTATCCTAACCGTAACCCTAACCCTAACCCTTAACCTAACCCTAACACTAACCCTAACCCCTAACCCTAACCCTTACCCTAACCCTAACCCTAACCTTAACACTAACCCTAACCACTAACCCTAACCCTAACCCTAACACTAACCCCTAACCCTAAACCTAACCCTAAACCTTGCCCTTATCCTAACCCGAACCCTAACCCCCTACACTAACACTAACCCTAACCCTACCTTAAACCTAACCCTAAACCTAACCCTAACCCTTAGTCTTACTCTAACCCTAAACCTAACCATAACCCTAACCCTAACCCGAACCCTTACCCCTTACCCTAACCCTAAACCTAACTCTAACCCTAAACCTAACCTTAACCCTAACCCCTAACCCTAACCCTTACCATTACCCTAAACCTAACCCTAAACCTAACACTAAACCTAACCCTAACCCTAACCTTAACCCTAACCCTAACCCTTGCCCTTACCCTTACCCTACCCTAAACCTAAACCTTACTCTAACCCTAACCCTAAACCTAATCCTTACACTTACCCTAACCCTAAACCTAACCCTAACCCTAACCCCTAACCCTAACCCTAACCCTAAACCTAACACTTACCCTAACCCTAACCCTAACACTATCCCTTCCCCAAACCCTAACCCTTACCCTTACCCTATCACTAAACCTAACATTAACCCTAACCCTAACCCTAACCCTTACCCTTACCCTAACCCTTATCCTAACCCTAAACCTTACCCTTACACTAAACCTAACCCTAACCTTTCCATAAACCTAACCCTAACCCTAACCCTAAACCTTACCCTTACCTTAACCCTAACCCTAACCTTAAACCTTACCCTTACCCTAACAGTTACCCTAACCCTAACCCTAACCCTTACTTTTACCCTTACCCTAACCCTAATCCTAACCTTAATCCCAACCCTAAACCTTAACCTAACCCTAACACTAACCTTTACCCTAACCCTAACTCTAACCATTCCCCTTACCCTAACCCTAACCCTAAACTTAACCCATAAAATAAACCTAACCCTAACCCTAACCCTAACCCTTACCCTAATCCTAACCCTAACCCTAACCCTTACCCTAATCCTAACCCTAACCCTTACCCTAACCCTAGCACTAACCCTAACCCTAACCCCAACCCTAACCCTTAATATAACCCTAACCCTAACCCTAACCCTAACCCTTACCATTACCTTAACCCTAAACCTTACCGTAACCCTAACCCTAAACCTTACCCTAACCCTAACCCTAACCCTAACCCTAACCTTAACCCTAACCCTAACCCTAACCCTTACCCTTACCCTAAACCTAATCCTAAACCTAACCCTAAACCTAACCCTAACCCTAACCTTAAACCTAACCCTAACATTACCCCTTGCCCTTACCCTAACCCTGGCCCTAACCCTAACCCTTACTCTAACCGTAACCTAAAACTAACCGTTACACTTACCCTAACCCTAAACCTAACCCTAACCCTAACCCCTAACCCTAACCCAAACCCTAACCCTAACCCGTACCCTTATTCTAACACTAACCCTAACCCTAACACTTCCCCTTACCCTAAATCTACCCTAACCCTAAACCTAAACCTAACCCTTATCCTAACCCTAACCCTAATCCTAACCCTTCCCCTTGCCCTAATCTTAAACCTAACCCTAACCCTAACCCTTACCCTTACCCTAACCATAACCCTAACCCTAAACCATGCCCTTACAGTAAACCTAACCCTAACCTTACCATAAACCTAACTCTAAACCTAACCATAACCCTTACCCTTAACTTAAACCTAACACTAACCCTAAACCTTACCCTTACCCTAACACTTATGCTAACCCTATCCCTAATCCTAACCTTTACCCTAACACTAACCCTAACCCTAACCCTAACCTTTACCCTAACCCCTACCCTAACACTAACACTTAATCTTACCCTAACCCTAACCTTAACCCTAACCCTTTTCCTAACCCTAACCCTAAACCTAACCCTAACCATTAACCTAACCCTAACACTAACCCTAACCCCTAAACCTAACCCTTACCATAAGCCTAACCCTAAACCTATCCCTAACACTAACCATAACCCTTACCCTAACCATCACCCTAACACTAAACCCTAACCCTAACCATAACCCTAACACTAACCCTTAACCTTACCCTAACCCTAAACCTAACCCTAACCCTAACCCTTACGCTAAACCTAACCCTAACCCTAACACTTACCCTTACCTTAACCCTAACCCTAACCCTAACCCTTACCCTAACCCTAACGCTAACCCTAAACCTAACCCTAACATTACCTCTAAACCTAACACATAACCTTACCCTAACCCTAACCCTAACCTTAACCATAACTCTAACCCTAACCCTAAACCTAACCCTAAACCTTACCCTTACCCTCACCCTAACCCTAACCTTAAATCTAACCCTAACTCTAACCCTAACACTAAACTTAACCCTAACCCTTATCCTTACCGTAACCTAAACCTAACCGTAACCCTAAAATTAACCCTTACCTTTACCATAACCCAAACCCTAAACCTAACCCTAATCCTTACCCTTACCCTAAGCCTAAACCTAAACTTAACCCTAAGCCTTACCCTTAACCTAACCCTAACACTAACCCAAAACCTAACCCTAACCCTAACCCTAACTCTTACCCTTACCATAACCCTAAACCTAACCCTAAATCTAACCCTTAACCTTACCCTAACCCTAACCCTAAACCTAACCCTAACCCTTACCCTCACCCTAATCCTAACCCTAAACCTAACCCTAACCCTAACCCTAAACCTAACCCTAACCCTAACCCTAACACTTGCCCTTACCCTAACCCTAACCCTAAACCTCACCCTAACCCTAACCCTAACCCCTAACCCTAACCCTAACCCAAACCTTTACCCTTACCCTAACCCAAACCCTAACCCTAACCCTAACCAGAACACTTATCCTAACCCTAACCCTAACACTAACACTTACCCTTACCTTAAACCTAACCCTAACCCTAACCCTAACACATACCCTTACTCTAACCCTAACCCTAACCCGAACCATAACCCTAAACCTAACCCTAAACCTAACCGTAACCCTAATCCTAACCCTAACCCTTACCCTAACCCTAACCTTAATCCCAACACTACACCTAACCCTAACCCTAACCCTAACCCTAAACCTCTCCCTTACCCTAACACTAACCCTAACCCTAACCCTAACCATAAGCCTGACCCTTACCCTAACTCTAACCCTAAACCTAACCCTAACCTTAAACCTAACACTAATCCTAACCTAACCCTAACCCTTACCATAACACTAACCCTAACACTTATCCTAAACCTAACCCTAACCCTAACCCTAACCCTAACACTTACCCTAACACGAACCCTAACCCAAACCCTTACCCTTACCCTAACCCTAACCCGAACCCTTACCCAACCTTAACCCTAACCCCTAACCCTAACCATTAACCTAACCCTAACCCTAACCCTAACCCTAACCCTTACCATTAGCCTAACCCTAATCCTAAACCTAACCCTAACCCTAATCCTAAACCTAAACTTAACCCTAACCCTAACCCTTGCTCTTACCCTAACCCTAACAATGAACTTAACACTAACTCTAACCCTAACCCTAACCCTGACGCTAACCCTTACCCTTACCCTAACCCTAACCCTAAACCTCACCCTAACCCTAACCCTAACCCTAACCCTAACACTGAATCTAACCCTAACCCTTTCAATAACCAAAACCCTAAACCTAACCCTAATCCTTAGCATTCCCCACCCCTAACTCTAACCCTAACACTTACCCTTACCCTAACCCTAACCCTAACACTGAATCTAACCCTAACCCTAAACCTAAACCTTACCCTACTCCTAAACCTAACCCATAACCCTAAACCTAACCCTTACCTTTACCGTTACCCTAGCCCTAACCCTAACCCTAACCAGAACACTTACCCTACCCCTAACCCTTACCCTTACCTTAACCCTAACGCTAACCGTAACCCTTACCCTAATCCTAACCCTAACCCTTACCCTAACCGTAACACTAATCCTAACCCAACCCCCAACCCTAACCCTTAACATAAACCGAACCCGAAACCTAAACCGAACCCTTACCCTTACCCTAACCCTAAACCTAACTCTAAGCCTAACCGTAACCTTAACCCTAACCCTAACCCTAACCCTAACCCTTACCCTTACCCTAAACCTAACCCTAAACCTAACACTAAACCTAACCCTAACCCTAACCTTAACCCTAACCCTAACCCTAACCCTTGCCCTTACCCTAACCCTACCCTAACCCTAAACCTTACTCTAACCCTAACCCTAAACCTAACCCTTACACTTACCCTAACCCTAAAACTAACCCTAACCCTAACCCCTAACCCTAACCCTAAACCTAACCCTTACCCTAACCCTAAACCTAACACTAACCCTTCCCCTAACCCTAACCCTTACCCTTACCCTAACACTAAACCTAACATTAACCCTAACCCTAACCCTAACCCTTACCCTTACCCTAACCCTAATCCTAACCCTAAACCTTACCCTTACACTAAACCTAACCCTAACCTTTCCATTAACCTAACCCTAACCCTAACCCTAAACCTTACCCTTACCTTAACCCTAACCCTAACCTTAAACCTTACCCTTACCCTAACAGTTACCCTAACCCTAACCCTAACCCTTACTTTTAGCCTTACCCTAACCCTAATCCTAACCTTAATCCCAACCCTAAACCTTAACCTAACCCTAACACTAAACTTTACCCTAACCCTAACCCTAACCATTACCCTTACCCTAACCCTAACCCTAAACTTAACCCATACCCTAAACCTAAACCTAACCCTTAAAATAACACTTACCCTAACCCTAACCCTAACACTATTACCCTTACCCTAATCCTAACCCTAACCCTAACCCTTACCCTAATCCTAACCCTAACCCTTACCCTAACCATAGCACTAACCCTAACCCTAACCCCTAACCCTAACCCTTAATATAACCCTAACCCTAACCATAACACTTACCATTACCTTAACCCTAAACCTTACCGTAACCCTAACCCTAACACTTACCCTAACCCTAACCCTAACCCTAACCCTAAACTTAACCCTAACCCTAACCCTAACCCTAACCCTAACCCTAACCCATAACCCTTACCCTTACCTTAACCCTAACACTAACCCTAAACCTTACCCTTACCCTAACACTTATGCTATCCCTATCCCTAATCCTAACCTTTACCCTAACACTAACCCTAACCCTAACCCTAACCCTAACCTTTACCCTAAACCTAACCCTAACCCCTACCCTAACAATAACACTTAATCTTACCCTAACCCTAACCATAACCCTAACCCATTTCCTAACCCTAACCCTAAACCTAACCCTATCCATTAACCTAACCCTAACACTAACCCTAACCCCTAAACCTAACCCTTACCATAAGCCTAACCCTAAACCTATCCCTAACACTAACCATAACCCTTACCCTAACCATCACCCAAACACTAACCCCTAACCCTAACCATAACCCTAACACTAACCCTAAACCTTACCCTTACACTAAACCTAACCCTAACACTTACCCCAAACCTAAACCTAACCCTAACCCTTACCCTTACCTTAACCCTAACAATAACCCTAAACCTTGCCCTTACCCTAACACTTACCCTAACCCTAACCCTAACCCTTACCATTACCCTTACCCTAACCCTAACCTTACCCCCAAACCTAAACCTAAACCTAATCCTAATCCTAACCCTTACCCTAACCCTAACCCTAAACCTAACCCTAACTCTAGACCTTATCCTTACCCTAAACCTAATCCTAACCCTAACCCTATCCCTAACACTTATCCTAACCCTAACCCTAACCATGACCCTAACCCTAACCCTTAACCTAACCCTAACACTAACCCTAACCCTAACCAAACCCTTACCCTTATCCTAACCCTAACCCTAACCCTAACAGTTACCCTTACCCTAATCCCTACCCTAACCCTAACATTAACACTAACATTTACCCTTACCCTAACCCTAAATCTAACTCTTACCCTTACACTAACCTTAACCCTAAACCTAACGCTAACCCTTACGCTAAACCTAACCCTAACCCTAACCCTAACTTTACCCTAACCCTAACATTAACCCCAACCATAAACCTAACCCTAACCCCAACCCTAACCCTTACCCTAACCCTAACCCTAGCCCTAACACTAACACTTATCCTTACCCTAACCCAAACCCTAACCCTAACACTTATCCTAACCGTAACCCTAACCCTAACCCTTAACCTAACCCTAACACTAACCCTAACCCCTAACCCTAACCCTTACCCTAACCCTAACCTTAACACTAACCCTAACCACTAACCCTAACCCTAACCCTAACACTAACCCCTAACCCTAAACCTAACCCTAAACCTTGCCCTTATCCTCACCCGAACCCTAACCCCAACCTCTACACTAACACTAACCCTAACCCTTACCTTAAACCTAACCCTAAACCTAACCCTAACCCTTAGTCTTACTCTAACCCTAAACCTAACCATAACCCTAACCCTAACCCTAACCCTTACCCTTACCCTAACCCTAAACTTAACCCTAACCCTAACCCTAAACCATACCCTTTCACTAAACCTAATCCTAACCCTTACGCTAAACCTAACCCCAACCCTAATTCTAACCCTTACCTTACCTTAACCCTAAACCTAACCTTAACCCTTACCCTAACGCTAACCCTAACCCTAAACCTAAACCTAAAACTAACCCTAACACATACCCTTAACCTAACCCTAACCATAACCGTAACAATAACCCTAACCCTAACCCTTAACATAAATATAACCCTAACCCTAACCATAACCCTTACCCTTCCTCTAACCCTAAAACTAAATCTAACCCGAACCATAACCCTAACCCTAACCCTTACCCTAACCCTAACAATCACCCTTACCGTAAACCTAACCCTAAACCTAACCTTAACCTTAACCTTAACCCTAACCCTAACCCTAACCCTTACCCTTACTCTAAACCTAACCCTAAACCTAACCCTAAACTTAACCCTAACCCTAAGCTTAACCCTAACCCTAACCCTAACCCTTGCCCATACCCTAACCCTAGCCCAAACCGTAACCATTACTCTAACCATAACCCTAAACCTAACCCTTGCACTTACCCTAACCCTAAACCTATGCCTAACCCTAACCCTAACCCTAACCCCAACCCTTACCCTTACCCTTACCCTACACCTAACCCTAACCCTAAACTTAACCATAAACCTTACCCTTACCCTAAACCTAACACTAACCCTAACCCTTACCCTTACCCTAACCCTAACCCTAACCCTAACCCTAACCCCAACCCTTACCCTTACCCTTAACCTACACCTAACCCTAACCCTAAACTTAACCATAAACCTTACCCTTACCCTAAACCTAACACTAACCCTAACCCTTACCCTTACCCTAACCCTAACCCTAACCCTAACCCTAACCCTTAGTCTAACGCTAACCCTAACCCTAACCCTAACCCTAACCCTAACCCTATTCCGAACTCTAACCCTAACCCTAACCCTAACCCTAACCCTTGCTCTTACCCTAACCCTAACAATAAACTTAACACTAACCCTAACCCTACCCCTATCCGTAACGCTAAACCTTACCCTTATCCTAAACCTAACCCTAAACCTAACCTTAACGCTAACCCTAACCCTTGCTCTTACCCTAACCCTAACAATGAACTTAACACTAACCCTAACCCTACCACTAACCCTAACGCTAACCCTTACCCTTACCATAACCCTAACACTAAACCTAACCGTAACCCTAACCCTAACCCCTAACCCTAACCATAACCCTAACCCTAACCCTTACCCTTATTCTAACTCTAACTCCAACCCTAAGACATACCCTTATCCTAAACCTTACCCTAACCCTAACCCTAACCCTAAACCTCACCCTAACCCTAACCCTAACCCTAAACCTTACCCTTCCCTAACCCTAAACTTAACAATAACCCTAACCCTAACCCTTACCCTTACCCTAACCCTAACCCTAACCCTAACCCTAAACCTTACCCTTACACTAAACCTAACCCTAACCCTTACCCTGAACCTCACCCTAACCCTAACCCTAACCCTTACCCTTACCTTAACCCTAACCATAACCCTAAACCTCGCCCATACCCTAACACCTACCCTAACCCTAACCCTAACCCTAACCCTAATCCTTACCCTTACCCTAACCCTAACACTAACCATACCCCCAACCCTAAACCAAACCCTAACCCTAACCCTAACCCTTACCCTACCCCTAACCCTAAAACTAACCCTAACCCTAACACTTATCCTTACCCTAACCCTAATCCTAAACCTAACACTAACCCTAACACTTTTCCTAACCATAACCCTAACTGTAACCCTAATCCTAACCCTTAACCTAACCCTAACACTAACCCTAACCCCCAACCCTAACCCTTACCCTAACACTCACCCTAACCCTAACCGCTAACCCTAACACTATCCCTAACCCTAACTCTGACCCTTACCAATATCCTAACCTAACCCTAACCCTAACACTTACCCTTACCCTCACCCCTTCCCTAACCCTAACACTAACACTAACACTTACCCTTACCCTAACCCTAACACTAACCTAAATCTAACCCTTACCCTTACAGTAAACCTAACCCTAAACCTAACCCTAACCCTTACGCTAAACCTAATCCTAACCCTAACCTTTAACCTAACCCTAACCTTAACCCCAACACTAACCATAACCCTAACACTTACCCTAACCCTAACCCTAAATTTTACCCTTACACTAACCCTAACCCTAACTTTAACCCCAACCCTAAACCTAGCCCTAACCCTAGCCCTAACACTAACACTTACCCTTACCCTAACCCTAACACTAACCACTAACCCTAACCCTCACCCTAACCCTAACCCTAACACTAACCCTAACCATTAAACCTAACCCTAACCCTAACACTAACCCCTAACCCTAAACCTAACCCTAACCCTTACACTTATCCTAACCCGAACCCTAACCCTAACCTCTACCCTAACCCTAATCCGAACCCTTATCCTAACCCTAACCCTAACCCTAACAGTTACTCTTACCCTAACCCTAAACCTAACCATAAACCTAACCCTAACCCAAACCCTTACCGTAACCCTAAACTTAACCCTAACCCTAACCCTAAACCATACCCTTACAGTAAACCTAACCCTAACCCTAACTCTAACCCTTACCCTTACCTTAAACCTAACCCTAAACTTAACTCTTACCCTTACCCTAACTCTAACCCTAACCCTAAACCTAACCGTAACCCTACCCTAACACATAACCTAACCCTAGCCCTAACCCTAACCGTAACCCTAACCCTAACCCTAAACCTAACCCTAACCCTTACCCTTACCCAGACCCTAACCCTAAATTTAAACCTAATTCTAACTCTAACCCTAACCCTAAACTTAACCTTAACCCTTATCCTTACCCTAACCCTAACCCTAACTCTAACCCTAAACCTAACCCTAACTCTAAACTTAACCCTTACTTTACCCTAACCCTAACCCTAAAACTAACCCTAACCCTTACCCTTACCCTAACCCTAACCCTAACCCAAACCCTGATCTTAACTGTAACCCTTACCCTAACCCTAACCCAACCCTAACCCTAACCCTAACACTGAATCTAACCCTAACCCTTACAATAACCATAACCCTAAACCTAACCCTAACCCTTACCATCCTCAACCCTAACTCTAACCCTAACCCTTACCCTTACCCTAACCCTAACCCTAACACTGAATCTAACCCTAAACCTAACACTTAATCTAACCCTAACCCTAACCCTAAACCTTACCCTAACCATAACCTAACCCCTGCCCTTACCCTAAAGCTAACCCTAACCCTAACCCTTACCTTTACCATTACCCTAGCCCTAACCCTAACTATAAACCTAACCCTAACCAGAACACTTACCCTAACCCTAACCCTAACCCTAACCCTTACCCTAATCCTAATGCTAACTCTAACCCTTACCCTAATCCTAACCCTAACTCTTACCCTAACACTAACAGTAATCCTAACCCAACCCCTAACCCTAACCCTTAACATAAACCGAACCCGAAACCTAACCCTAACCCTTACCCTTACTCTAACCCTAAACCTAACTCTAACCCTAACCCTAACCTTAACCCTAACCCTAACCCTAACCCTAACCCTTACCCTTACCCTAAACCTAACCCTAAACCTAACACTAAACCTAATCCTAACCCTAAACTTAACTATAACCCTAACCCTAACCCTTGCCCTTACCCTAACCCTACCCTAACCCTAAACCTTACTCTAACCCTAACCCTAAACCTAACCCTTACACTTACCCTAACCCTAAACCTAACCCTAACTCTAACCCCTAACCCTAACCCTAAGCCTAACACTAACCCTTCCCCTTACCCTAATCCTAAACCTAATCCTAACCCTAACCCTAACCCTACCCTTACCCTAACCCTAACCCTAACAATAAACCTTACCCTTACACTAAACCTAACCCTAACCTTTCCGTAAACCTAACCCTAACCCTAACCCTAAACCTTACCCTTACCTTAACCCTAAACCTAACCTTAAACCTTAACCTTACCCTAACAGTTACCCTTTCCCTAATCCTAACCCTTACCTTTACTCTTACCCTAACCCTAATCCTAACTTTAATCCCAACCCTAAACCTTAACCTAACCCTAACACTAACGTTTACCATAACCCTAACCCTAACCATTACCCTTACCCTAACCCTAACCCTAAACTTAACCCATACCCTAAACCTAACCCTAATCCTAACCCTTAACCTAACACTTACCCTAACCCTAACCCTAACACTTACCCTGACCCTAACTTTAACCCTAAACTTAACCTTTACCCTAATCCTAATCCTAACCCTTACCCTATCCCTAACACTAACCCTAACCCTAACCCTTAATATAACCCTAACCCTAACCCTAAACCTTATCATTACCCTAACCCTAAACCTTACCGTAACCCTAACCCTAACCATTACCTAACCCTAACCCTAAACCTAACCCTAACCTTAACCCTAACCCTAACCCTAACCCTTACCCTTACCCTAAACCTAACACTAAACCTAACCCTAAACCTAACCCTAACCCTAAACTTAACCCTAACCCTAACCCTAACCCTTGCCCTTACCCTAACCCTAGCCCTAACCCTAATCCTTACTCTAACACTAACCCTAAACCTAACCGTTACACTTACCCTAACCCTAAACCTAACCCTAAAAATAACCTTAACTCCTAACCCTATCCCAAACCGTAACCCTAACCCGAACCCTTATTCTAACACTAACCCTAACCCTAAAACTTCCCCTTACCCTAAACCCTACCCTAACCCTAACCCTAAACCTAACCCTTATCCTAACTCTAACCCTAATCCTAACCCTTCCCCTTGCCGTAATCTTAAACCTAACCCTAACCCTAACCCTTACCCTTACCCTAAACCTAACCCTAACCCTAACCCTAACCCTAAACCATGCCCTTAGAGTAAACCTAACCCTAACCTTAACATAAACCTAACTCTAAACCTAACCCTAACCCTTACCCTTACCTTAACCCTAACACTAACCCTAAACCTTACCCTTACCATAACACTTATGCTAACCCTATCCCTAATCCTAACCTTTACCCTTACTCTAACCCTAACCCTAACCATAACCGCAACCCTAAACCTAACCCTAATCCTAACCCTAACCTTTGCCCTAACCCTAACCCTAACCCCTACCCTAACACTAACACTTACCCTTACCCTAAACCTAACCCTAAACCTAACCCTTTTCCTAACCCTAACCCTAAACCTAACCCTAACCATTAACCTAACCCTAACACTAACCCTAACACCTAAACCTAACCCTGACCATAAGCCTAACCCTAAACCTATCCCTAAGACTAACCATAACCCTTACCCTAACCATCACCCTAACAATAACCCCTAACCCTAACCATAACCCTAACACTAACCCTTAACCTCACCCTAACCCTAAACCTAACCCTAACCCTAACCCTAACCCTTATCCTTACCCTAACCCTAAAACTAACCCTAACCCTAAACCTTACCCTTACGCCAAACCTAACTCTAACCCTAACCCTAACCCTTACCCTTACCTTAACCCTAACCCTAACCCTAACCCTTACCCTTACCCTAACGCGAACCCTAACCCTAACCCTAACAGTAACTCTAAACCTAACACATAACCTTACCCTAACCCAAACCCTAAACCTAACCCTAATCCTTACCCTTACCCTAAGCCTAACCCTAACCCTAACCCTAAGCATAACCCTAAACTTAACCCTAAGCCTTACCCTTAACCTAACCCTAACACTAACTCAAAAACTAACCCGAACCCTAACCCTAACTCTTACCCTTACCCTAACCCTAACCCTAACCCTAAATCTAACCCTTACCCTTACACTAACCCTAACTCTAAACCTAACCCTAACCTTACCCTTACCCTAACCCTAACACTAACCCTAACCCTTACCCTCACCCTAACCCTAACCCTAAACCTAACCCTAACCCTAACCCTAAACCTAACCCTAACCCTAACCCTAACACTTGCCTTTACCCTAACCCTAACCCTAAACATCACCCTAACCCTAACCCTAAACCCTAAACCTAGTTCTAACCCAAACCTTTACCCTTACCCTAACCCTAACCCTAACCAGAACACTTATCCTAACCCTAACCCTAACACTAACCCTTACCCTTACCTTAACCCTAACCCTAACCCTAACCCTAAAACATACCCTTACTCTAACCCTAAACCTAACCCTAACCGTAACCCTAACACTAACCCTTACATTAACCCTAACCTTAACCCCAACACTACACCTAACCCTAACCCTAACCCTAACCCTACCCTTACCCTTACTCTAACTCTAACCCTAACCCTAACCCTAACCATAACCCTAACCCTTACCCTAACTCTAACCCTAACCTTAAACCTAACACTAATCCTAACCCTAACCCTAACCCTTACCATAACTCTAACCCTAACACTTATCCTAACCCTAACCCTAACCCTAAACCTAACACTTACCCTAACATGAACCCTAACCCTAACCCTTACCCTCACCCTAACCCTAACCCTAACCCTTACCCAACCCTAACCCTAACCCCTAACCCTAACCAATAACCTAACCTTAACCCTAACCCTAACCCTTACCCTTAACCTAACCCTAATCCTAAACCTAACCCTAACCCTAATCCTAAACCTAACCTTAAACCTAACCCTAACCCTTGCTCTTACCCTAACCCTAACAATAAACTTAACCCTAACCCTAACCCTAACGCTAACCCTTACCCTTACCCGAACCCTAACCCTAAACCTCACCCTATCCCTAACCCTAACCCTAACCCTTACCCTTCCCCTACCCCTAAACTTAACAATAACCCTAACCCTAACACTTACCCTTACCCTAACCCTAACCCTAACCCTAAACCTTAACCTTACACTAAACCTAATCCTAACACTTACCCCAAACCTAAACCTAACCCTAACCCTAACCCTTACCCTTACCTTAACCCTAACGATAACCCTAAACCTTGCCCTTACCCTAACACTTACCCTAACCCTAACCCTAACCCTAACCCTTACCATTACCATAACCCTAACCCTAACCTTACCCCCAAACCTAAACCTAAACCTACTCCTAATCCTAACCCTTACCCTAACCCTAACCCTAAACTTAACCCTAACCCTAGACCTTATCCTTACCCTAAACCTAATCCCAACCCTAACCCTAACCCTAACACTTATCCTAACCGTAACCCTAACCATAACCCTAACCCTAACCCTTAACCTAACCCTAACCCTTACCCTAACCCTAACCCTAACCCTTACCCTTACTCTAAACCTAACCCTAATCCTAAACCTAACACTTACCCTCACCCTAAACCTACCCCTAAACCTTACTCTTACCCTAACCATAACCCTTAACTTAACCCCAGCCCCAAACCTAACCCTAACCCTAACACTTAACCTAACACTTACCCTAACCCTTACCCTAACCCTAACCCGAACCCTAACCCCTAACCCTAACCCTTACCCTTACCCTAATCCTAACCCTAACCCTTACCCTTACCCTAACCCTAACCCTAACTCTAACCCTAACCCTAACCCTAACCCTTACCCTACCCTAACCCTAACCCTAAACCTAAACCCTAAACCTACTACTAACCCTAACCCTAACCCTAACCCTAACCTTAACCCTAACCCTAACCCTTACCCTACCGTAACCCGAATCCTTACCCTAACCATAACCCCTAAGCCTAAACCTAACCATAACCCTTACCCTTATCCTAACCCTAACCCTAACCCAAACACTTACCCTTACCCTAAACCCTACCCTAATCCTAACACTAACCATAACCCTTACTATAACCCTAACCCTAACCGTTACATTTACACCAACCCTAACCCTAAACCTAAACCTAACCCTGAACCTAACCGTAAAACTAACCCTTACCCTGAACCTAACCCTTACCCTAACCCTAACCAGAAAACCTAACCCCAAACCTAACCCTAACCCTTACCCTTACCCTTACCCTAACAATAAAAATAACCTGAACCCTAACCCTAACCCTTACCCTTATCCTAACCCTAACCCTAACCCTAACCCTAAACCTTACTCTTACCCTAACCCTAACCCTAACCCTTACCCTAAACCTAACCCTAACCTTAACCCTTATCCTTACCTTAACCCTAACCCTAACCGTAACCCTTACCCTTACCCTAAGACTGACCCTAACCCTAACCCTAACCTTAACCCTAATCCTTACCCTTACCCGAACCCTAAATGTAACCTTAACCCCAACCCTAAACCTACCCTAACCCTAACCATAACCCTTACCCTAACCCTAATCCTAATCCTAACTCTAACCCTTACACTTAGCCTAACCCTAAACCTTACCCTTTCCCGAACCCTAACCCTAAACCTAACCCTAACCCTAACCATAACCCTTACCCTAACCCTAACCCTAATCCTAACTCTAACCCTTACCCTTAGCCTAAACCTAACCCTAACCGTAAACCTAACCCTAACCCTAACCTTAACCCTAAACCTTACCCTTACCCTAACCTTAACCCTAACCCTAACCCTAACCCTTACCCTTAGCCCAACCCCAACCCTAACCCTAACCCTTATCTTTACCCTAACAGTAACACTAACCCTAACCCTAAACCTAACTCTAACCCTAAATCTAACCCTTACCCTTACCTTAACCCTAACCCTAACCCTAACCTTAACCCCTCAGCCTAACCCTAAACCTAACGCTAACCCTTATCCTGATCCTAACCATAACCCTAACCCTAACCCTAACCCTTACCCTTACCCTAACTCTAAACCTAACCTTAACCCTAACCATAACTCTAACCCTTACCCTAACCCTAACCCTAACCCTAAATCTTACCCTTACCATAACCCTAACCCTAACTCTTACCGTAAAGCTAACCCTAACCCTAACCCTAACCCATACCCTTACTCTAACCCTAACCCTAACACTAACACTAACACATATTCTTACCCTAATCCTAACCCTAACCGTAACCCTAATCCCTAACCTTAACCTTTATCCTTACCCTAAACCTAACCCTAAACTTAACCCTAACCCTAAACCTAACCCTAACAATAACGCTAAACATAAACCTAACCCTAAGCATAACCCTTACCCTAACCCTTACCCTAACCCTTACACTTATCCTAACCCTAAACCTAACATTAACCCTAACCCTAACCCTAACACTTACCGTTACACTAACCCTAACCCTAACCTTAAACCTTACCCTTACCCTAAACCTAACCCTAACCCTAACACTTACCCTTATCCTAAACTTAACCCTAACCCTAACACTTACCCTTACCCTAAACCCTACCCTAACCCTAACGCTAACACTAACCCTAACACTAATCCTAAACCTTACCCTTACCGAAACCCTAACCCTAACCCTAACCCCTAACCCTAAAACTAACCCTAACCCTAACCCTTACCCTTACCCTAACCCTAACCCTAACCCTAAACCTAACACTTACCCTCACACTAATCCTAACCCTAACCCTTACCCTTACCCTAACCCTAACCCTAAACTTAACCCCACCCATAAACCTAACCCTAACCCTAACCCTTACCCTAACACTTACCCTATCCCTAACACTAACGTTAACACTTACCCTTACCCTTACCATAACCCTAACCATTACCCTAACACTAACTCTAACCCTTACCCTAACCCTAACCCAAACGCTAACCCCTAACCCTAACCCTTAACATAACACTAAGCCTAACCCTAAACATAAACCTTACCCTTACCCTAACCCTAAACCTAACTCTAACCCTAACCCTAACCCTAAA